>JAGTJP010000109.1:0-84024 GCA_020744175.1 Auriculariales sp. MPI-PUGE-AT-0066
GCTGTCGAATCTGATGGGGGACGAGCAGGAGCCCACTATCATAGACGAGCAGGAGCTTGGGCAGACGCTGCGCCTGACGGCCAGCAGGAACAGGAGCTTGACGGCATGGACACTGTACCTGACGGCCAGCACGCGGAGCCTGACGCCATACATGGGCACGAGGGACGGCAGGTGTCGCCAGAGTGGGACATGACCCGCGACTGGGATGAGGACGTGGATATCGACGTCCAGCCGTCCGACGACCGCGAGCGAACTCCACCGCTCCTGCTGTACCTGCCGATCGAGGTCGACGAGCAGTTCCGCGAGCCCAGCATGTACTACGGCCTGTGGAATGGATTCCCGTATGACATCAGTCGCGCCAAGAAGTGCATTCAAGCCGCCTTACTCAACTACAAGCAAGCGGAGCCCGTGTGCGCCTTGTCCACCGCCGAGCAGCTCTGGAAATGGCAGAAGGCATGGCCGTCTGAGGACAAGGGCTACGAGCAGCCCCCGATGGGCATGAAGGTCCTCTTTCGTTTGCAGAGGCCCGCATGAGGGTCGAAGGCAGGATCAAGCTGGTGCACCCGGATTCGGCGGTGCACCCCTCCTCCAGTCCACCTGCCAGCCCAGCAAAAGCGACCCGTGGTGCAAAGGCGTGCAAGCGGACGGCAGATGCGACGGCCGCCGCACCACCGGACCCCCCCGCCAAACCATCGAAGAAGAAGAACAAAGCGAAGCAGACGACACTATGGGGCGCGCCCATCCCACAAGTGTAGCGTCGCTGAATGTCTTCACATGTATCTATGCTCTGTATCACCATGTATCTCTTTATATGTCAAAATATGATCTTATGCACTGTATATCCCACTTGACCTCCATAGGGTCTTGGACTGAGGATTCATGAAAGCTGAATACATGTATTATTGCCACAATAGAGTATTTGTAAAGTAGCGAGATGAAGGAGACGGAGGGGAAAGGAAGGGGGCAGGTAGCGAGGTGGGCGGACGGAGACAGAGAACGCGAGGACGCGTCCCCGTGCGCGGCGTCCGCAATTCAGATTGATCACCTGCAATCAACGTCAGGTTGGACACGTATGTCCGCAGGGCCGTGTCTACGACGTACCTCATGACCGCGCGGGACGACGAGCCCCAGGTGCCCAGTGCTGGACGCCGCCGTGGCAGATCCGGGCGGTGCCCAGACGTGAGCGCGTCTGACAGACGGTCAAAGCGGTCCGTTAAGTCGTCGGCGAGCGTGCGCACAAGATGGTACTATTAGACGTTGCGCCGCCGATGTCGAAGCGTCAATGGAGCGCAAGCGAGGGAGGTGCGAGGTGCTCGCACGCAGACGCCGAGCGGGTCGCACCAGACGTCCGTGAGGACGACGCGTGGGATATGGGTAGAGTGGCGACGTGAGCGCATGGGAAACGCCTGACGTACCCACCGACGTCGAAGCGTCAATGAAGCGCAAGCCAGGGAGGGGGCGATGTGGTCACGCGCAGACGCCTAGCAGACTGCACAAGACGTCCATGAGGACGGCACACGAGACATGGCTAGGGTGGCGACGTGAGCGCATGGGAAATGCTCGACGCCGCCGACGATGTCGAAGCGTCACACGTAGCAGAAGGGAGCTGGAATGCGGTATGGAAGGGCTGCGGACGTCCAGCGGCCAGGATATGACGTTCGCGAGGACGGGGCGCGCGGGATAGGCGTAGGCGTAGCGATGTGGCGCACGAAACGCCGAAGCGTCAGATGGAGGGAACGCGAGCGATGAAGCGGGCTATCACGTGCACAGACGCCGTTTAAGACGTCTATTCGGACGGGGCATGGGGTATGGAGCGGTAGCGACGTGACCGGACGGAGACAAGGCGCAACGGACGCCGCCCGGGACCTGATCGTCCCGTGCGCGACGTCCGCAATAGACAAAAAAAACCTGAGATCGTCTTCAGCGCGCGCATCGAGGGTCGTAGGGCGACGTCTGCGACGTACCCATTGGCCGCATGCGACGCCGAACGCGGGTGCGCGGTGACGGACAGTTATACTGATAACAGCGGACGCCAAGTCCACGTGAGCCGGTGTACGCCGGCGGGGACGATGGGGGCTATCGTGTGCGCAGACGCCGTTTAAGACGTCTATTCGGACGGTGCATGGGGTATGGAGCCGTAGCGACGTGACCGGACGGAGACAAGGCGCGACGGACGCCGCCCGGGACCTGATCGTCCCGTGCGCGACGTCCGCAATAGACAAAAAAAAACTGAGATCGTCTTCAGCGCGCGCATCGAGGGTCGTAGGGCGACGTCTGCGACGTACCCATTGGCCGCATGCGACGCCGAACGCGGGTGCGCGGTGACGGACAGTTATACTGATAACAGCGGACGCCAAGTCCACGTGAGCCGGTGTACGCCGCTGGTGGGCGATGCCCGTGACCTAGCGCCTGCGCGTCCGCAACCTTGGCGCGACGACGAGGCGTCAGCGGGGTAGCAGCGGGGAGCGACGACGTACCAGGACGTCCGCAGGTGGGACGAAGAGTCGACGGCGAGGCGTCAGCGGGGTAGTAGCGAGGAGCGACGACGTACCAGGACGTCCGCAGGAGCGACGTAGTACCAGGACATCCGCAAATGCTGTCGAGGCGGTGTGGCCACAGTGCGGACGCCATGAGACGCCGCTGATATGCCTGCATCGGCGGGTGGGTGACGTCCTTGACCTGGCGTGCGTGTCCGCTGCCGACGGCGAAGGCGTCCTACCAGTATGAGAGCGACGACAAGGCGTCAGCAGTGTACTGGTGAGCGATGGCGACGTACCTGACCGTCTGAAGAGACGTCGATGAGATGGCGAACAGACGACCGGTGAAGACGGGGACGGCGTACCGATGTGCGACGACGTACGTCCCAGCGCAGCGCGACGACGACGGCAGCGAGTGCCAGTGGACGGCGTGGAGGCGGCGACGGAGATGCTGACACTGGGGACGGCGAGCAAACGATGAGGGTGTATTGGGGACACATCGGACGCCGACGAGAGACGAAGTTAGTTTATTTGGCTCTATAACTTCGCTTCACCGTACGTCCGGCCATGCCTGAGGTCCTCTTCAAGGTCGGTTGCGTATCTCATAGGGCAGGCCGAGTCGTAGACCATTCGTTTACAGGTTGACGGGAGATTGTCCGTGGGTATCTTCATCAAGGGCTTGATTAATTGGGAAGAAGCGCAAGAGCAAGAGGAGATTGAAGATCCAGTCATCACGCGCGACGGCTCGCTTCAAATCCGCGTCTGCTCCTTCGAGTTCCAGTCATCGGAGGTCATGTCAACCTATAAGCCGTGTCCACCAGGTTTCCGTTTGCATGCACGAGGAGGTCGCTTGCAGCTTTACAACAAGAACATCGCCAACACATTTGTGTTTATGGGTCGTCCAGCGGTTGGTTCAGACCAGGACGTCATCACCAGCATCGCACTTCAAAACTTTTCACAGCGGGTTCAGAAGGTATGAATATGCACTTGTCGCGTTTCATGTCCTTTAATCCGTATTTCGCGAAGCAAATTGGTCGAGTTAACCGCGCTCCGGTCGGAGACATCGAGATACATGTCATCTCAAACCGAGATCGACTTGCGCATCAAGACTTTGATCTACGTTTCGAGCAGTGCGTATTGACTTAGCGTCATACATGACTTGGCTCAATCAACCCCTCAGCGTTCAGACGGAAGAGATACTCCGCGATAAGAGAGATCCACGTCATTATCAACTATCAACACTGCGCGAAGTCGATTGGGCCGATCGTGATGACCTCCGGGAGGTTTTTACAGCCGAGCAAGGAGATATTGCGCGCATTCTTGAAGGAAAGACCACTGAGGAACTGGACCGCATCGTTTCGTTTGGCGTGCAACACCGCGCGGAACACCACCTCTTTTGGATCTTTGAATTCGCTCTTGAACGGCACCCTACGTTGGAATCATCAGCCTTCATCTGGATGGATGAGTCACCGGAACTCGCGTATGCCGTTCTCAAGCGCGTCGATCCATCAGAGCATCCTGATCACCCTATCTGGTCCAACGGACCTTTGCCACTGGCCGTCATTCGCAACATCATTAGAGGCGCCTCAAAGTTTGGCATCGCCAGCCTTGTCGCCCTCGAGAAGCTCAAAGGCATCATCAGCTCACTTCCCGTTGAGGATTACGCTGAGCTGCTCTACCTCGCAGCGATCTGCGTACGTGGGACCGATGTAGCGCGCGAAGTTCTGCTCGTCTTGCACGATGTTCGTTCTGATGTGCCACGCTATACTGAGCGTCAGCTGCTGGCGCTGGTCACCGACCGTGCGGAAGAGGCCTTTGACGAATGTCCGCTGTACGAAAACGGCGCGGTTCATCGGCGCGCCAAAGGCATCCTGACTCGTCTGGTCCGTTCGCCTGACGCTGAGGATCTATCATCAGTCTCAGCCGACATCCGGGTTGACCGACCCAGCACGATCCGTCTGCACTCGCATGTGCGTCTACAGGCTGCCAATGCGCCTGATGGACCGCACGTGGAAAGGCTTAGCCTTGACGGCGTTGTATCAGTCGCTGCTCGCGGTCAACTGAGGATCAAGATCTCTCAGCCGCTTCCACCAGAGTTCAGGGACATGGACTGGGACTTGTATGATGCGGGCAGCGTTGCGACAACGCGAGCAATGCTCGACGCTGTCGTCAAACTGGCAACAGAAGGACGCGCTTGTTGTCGACTCGCAGACCTCATCATGTCTTCTAATGATGATGTGATCGAGGACGACTTCAGCGATATTCCGCCGTTGCCCGAGTGGAGCGAGAACGTTCGTCTGAATGCTAGTCAACAAGCGGCCGTGAACTCTGTCGATGCGCCGCTCTCTTTGATCTGGGGCCCTCCCGGTTCGTCTCATGTCGTATTTTCACATCAAATCTCATGAATCTCTCTCAGGAACCGGGAAAACTACAGTGGTACTGGACATTCTTGAGCGTTTCATTAGGGGACTACCAGACTGCAAGGTGCTGCTAACTGCCTCAACTCATAATGGTAGGCACCCTTCATCACCACTTGTGCTCTCTTACTAACTCGCCGTTAGCGGTTGACAACGTCCTTGAACGGTTCGCTGCGCGTGCCATCACCGGAAACTTACTCCCTGTTGAGCAAATCATCCGCGTCTCGACCGACGTTTCCAAGGTCAACAAGAGCTTGCACCGGTTCACCATTGACGCCATGCTTGGAGGAAGCCCAACCGATGATCCTAAGCTAGTCAAGCGAGCCGAGGAGCGGGTTAAAAACGCACGCATTGTCTTCTCAACGTGTGCTGGTGCCGGATTGGGCATATTGCGCAAGGTGTCGTCCTTCGATGTGGTTGTGGTGGATGAGGCATCACAAGTGACTGAGCCTGCCACACTCATTCCGCTCGTGAAAGGATGTCAGCGAGCGGTACTTGTGGGCGATCAGTATGTTCAGCTATAACACGCCCCTGCGGTCAGACGCTGACTACGACCCAGTGTCCAGCTTCGGCCAATGGCTCGCAAGATGTCGGTCCCATTACTATTTGATGTCTCCCTGATGGAGCGTCTTTATACTGGGCCATCGCGCTCCGGCATGCGGCGAACGATGCTCGATGTACGTATCTGCGACATGTCACGCACTGTAACTCACACATTGCAGGTTCAGTACCGTTTTCCTCGCGAGCTCGCCGAGTTTCCCTCCAACGAGTTCTATCAAGGTCGGCTGCAGACAGGTCCACAGACGGCGCCTGCTTTACCGGGTACCTTTCCATGGCCACGCGCTCCTGACGGCTCACACCAAATTGGAACCATCTTCGTCCCTAGCGCAGCGGAAGAGGACATCGGACGATCCTCCAAGAGCAACAAAGATCAGGCAGAGCTCGTCAAATACATTCTCTCGCTCATCATGTCCGATCCTGATGCTGCTGTCACGTGTGCGGTCCTGACACCATATGCGGCGCAGCAGAAACTTTTACGGACAATGGTCCAGCCAATGTGGTCTGCAGCTCCATCGACGGGTTTCAGGGCCGGGAGGCGGACGTCGTGATCTACTCAACAGTGCGGTGCAACGTCTCACGTGACATCGGCTTTCTGCAGGACGCGCGGAGGCTCAACGTTGTGTGGACACGTGCAAGACACGCACTTGTAGTCGTGGGCGATGCGGACACTCTCAGAGGCGTCAACGCGGTTCCCACAGAGCGGTCGGAGCAGGAGGGTGCACTCGAAGCGCAACGTCTGGCGCACAGTATGTGGGGCCGTGCGCTGGATAGTTGTACTCGCGTTGAGATACATGTCCCGGAAGTAACCCCGAGTTCAGGTCGGGTATGAAAGGCTTCATAACATTTACATGATCTGGCACTCTCTGAACTTTGTGAGGTTACGGATGCTGCTCCTGCCAAAACTGGGGGGCGGTTGTGAGAAAATGCAGAGGTGCCCGTTCAGTGCGATTTTGAAGTGAGTGGATGCCGACAGAGGTTGGGGAGTATTATCTGGTCTAAACACGCCGCGTGCGTTTTGAGTCGAGATGTGCAAATGTGTGTTTGTCCACCTCGCCCGCGAACTGTCATTGGTAAACTAACCCTGAATGAGCTGCTGCGGAGATTGTTCCTGGACACGGATGTGGCAAGAAGCTTGAGGGGCACAGGTAAGACATCACGGAGATTGAGTGGATCGGCCTCTGCACCTATGTGTCGCCCGTGGCACGAGCAGTTTATGACTTCCACAAGTGCATCAAAGCAATACTGGTACAACTACTCAGTAGCACTGTCACCCAGCTCCGATAGTACATAATAGGTCAGGAGAACTGCGCCTTGTTTTACAGCTGTTTCCGAATTAGGCTGCGCGGCGCTAAGAGAGAAGCCGTCGTGCAGCCTAATTCGGAAACAGCTGTAGTATGGTCCTGTAGCTCCATCGTGAATGATTGTCAGGATCTGAAACTTGAGAGGGTTGAAATAAAATGAACACCTCATTATTGGCATATCAAACGGATTGACAGAAGTAACAACATCTTTAAGCGGATATGTGTCTTTGCCTCTCCGTTTACTGTCCACAATCCGCCGCCGCCGCCGCCTCTCAGCACAATATTTACATGGCTAGAGAGCTGTGCTTCGTCACTCCTTTGTCCCACTTGCTCACGTACAGGCGAGCAGGCACTTGTTATCGTAGATGACCCAAAAGCAGCCACCCCACTCAGGACCTAGCACAGCGCATGGCGGTGGGGTGGGCGAGGCGCCTGGTCCAGCTGTCGTCGAGTCAGTTGAGTTGGATGTATTGGGCGGCGTGGATGTTGGGTCAATAATGACCGTGGGTGAAGCTGTCAGTGCGCCGACTTCGGGCGGGGGGTCGGGAAGCGCGGACGCGCTGACAGTGCTGACGATCGCGGTGAGAACGAGAGCGAGTTGAAAGAGCATCGAAGAAACACGGAGACTCGCGGGGAACCTGGTTCAGTGTTGGTCAAGACATAGCAGTGGCCTTAATTGCCTCCAGCCTTTATATCGCGGTTTGTTTTACGACAGATCAAACGCCAGAGCTTCCATAGTTCCTGAAAGCCGATCTTGATGCTACGAGGCCGAGAGATGCCAAGCCGTGGGCCACGTGCCATGCAAGCCCATCGACGGATGTGTCTCGGGCTGACGACGGAGCGAAGTGGCTGCGATCTTCTCTTACATTGCATAGAACCGTGCCTTTAGAGCGGTGTTTGTATCGACTGATTCTTCATGGCCGCTTCTTCCGCAACTGCAGAGGACATGGCTGCGGGTGAATCAAATGTGTGACCGATGAGATTTGTGAACAAAAAAAAAAACGATTTCCTGTACAGTACCAGTTTTGCGGCTCGAATGCCTTTCCAGAGACCGGGTGCTTGTTCGCTGTTTATAATTCTGAACTACGAACTGTGTGTGTAGAGAATCATCTCGTTCTGCTACGCGGAGCTAGTTTCACATTGAAGGTAGACTGCTGGAAGTTGATCGTCGGACCACTCCGAATGTGGTAACAATCAACGGCGACATCTGGCACGAACCTGGCGCAAATGTGAGTATGAGTGTAGTATAGAGTATCCGATTGGCCGTGCATGTAATGAGTATTACAGAGCAGAAACATATGACCATGAGTTCAATTATCCGGCGGAAGCAAGGAGATCACAACCGGTCAGGGTCAGCCCGTAGACGCGCGTTGCAATCTCGGTTGCACACGTTGTCCTCTTCCTCCTCGCTCGTCGCTGCTTTCCGCGATGGATGCGACCAGAAGCTTGCACGACCCCGTCTGGGACGGTGTGCTCGACGAGCTTAGCTTGAACAAGGCAAAGCCGACGATCGCTGCGCTCTCACTGACCAACCGCAACCTTCGACTTCCGGCACAACGCGTGCTCTTCAGGTCCTTGGACTTCGATGGACGGACGACCAATGGTGAACTAGGAACCAATCTGGAGTTGGTACGTAGTATGCTTGATCCCTCCAACTCAAGACTCCGCGAGTACGTTCACCGGGTCTCGGTACATGATTGGATCCCTGATGATGATGAGGACGACAAGGCGGAGGATAGATTTAATGACGCTGCCGGTAGGGGCTACTTCTCCCAATGGCTTCGATACACCTGACAGAATTCTTAGAGCTGAAAACGATATTTCGAGAGATTCTATCTCTTTTAGAGAGCTTCCCAAGCATCAGGTCTCTCATGTTGAACCATGTTACTCTGGAAAACGACACTTGGGGGCAACTATGTGCCAAGTCTCCTAATCTCTCCGAAGTGCACGTCGGATACTGCGAATGGAATGGGGCCGATCCTGCGTCGGATACTATGCCAGTAGTTCGGCACGCGGTGAAGGACGTCAATATTTGGTATCCCGTGGACGCCGGGGATTGCATGAACTCTGGCGGTCGCGTCCAGATCCCTGCATTGTTGTATACTGCTCGGACTTTGATCGACCCCGCGCAGATTGAGCGACTCAACATTGTCCCGAACTACGGAACCCACGAGCTCCTCGCACAACTCGCTTGCTCCAATGTGTTTTTTCTGCGCCTAGCCTCATTTACAGTGATGTGTCCATCAGCCATCTCCTCGCCTCATCTTATGGCCTTCCTCCGCCTCTGTCCCGCATTGAGGGAGCTTGCATTCAATCGCACAAATTATCCCTATTATAGGATTCAGTGGATTGGACCAGATCAGGAGGACGAACGAAACAGCATCCGTACCAACAGCCGTGCGCTCACCGAGAAGTCATTTGCCCCTCACGGGCTTCTACCGGCTCTGAAGGTATTCCTAGGGTCGGCGGATGAAGCGGTTGCGATCCTCAACCAAACTTCCAGCAGCTTGGAACGCCTGGAACTACATCGAACTTTCCAGGAGGGAAATTCTGCGAGCCATCCACTCCCAAAGGAGGCCGTGGAGCAGATCTTGCTCGCGCTTGAAAAAGCGCACCCCCTTTCCAGAGAGTCCATTGTGGAAATTTCCTGTATTGATCTGCGATGGGACGAGCTGGACCGCCCGGGCACTGCGGAACAGGAAGCTGCGAGAAGGATCAGCGACGCGCCGCAATTGTCTCGGGCCCTGTTCCCTAACCTCAAGTCATTCTCTTACCGCGGACCCATTGATGACAGAGCTCGAACCGGGAGTTGAGAATAGTGGGAGAAATCAATGAACGACTAGATTCTTTCTGTAGTGCCTATTGTCAAATGTCGTAACAAATAAGTCTGTAGACTTCTATCAAGCGATTGAACTCTTTCACTCCATGTTTAAACTCCTCTTCCGGCTCTCCAGCCGTTACCACTTTCGATAGTCTTTCCAGCTCCAAACAGCACGCTGCCTCGTCGGTGATAGGATCTTTGTCTCCGGGTCTGACGAATACCCAGTCAACCAGACGGCCGACTTCTCGAGACGCTTCAGCGATAGCCTGTGCACGGAGCATGCGCGTGGTACTGTATGCCTGGAGCGCAAAATGCGCAGTCGCACGTGTGATGTTGGGAGCAGAAAGCACCCGTCCTATAACATAAGCATCCTAGTAGAGAGTGAGACTGTGTGTAAGTTCTTAGGAAGGTGTCTCGAACCTCGAGGGCTTGATCTGTTCCGCCTGCGAGATGAGTCGTCATGGCGTGCGCCTGATGGGTTTCTCAGTTGTCAACCGACAGGCAGCCATGCATGCTCACCGCGTCACCCACAACGGCTATCCGGCATGTGCAAAAAACGGAAGCTTCTGGGTTACATTGATAGCCCATGCGGGTCGTATTCTCCATGCACTGGATCGCGAGTGTGAACCAAGAGCGACACTTCATCCTCTGCGAGCATACCTTGATAATGGCTTGAGCCTCCGGTTCCCAAGTTGAGAATATCTGGTTGTGCGTGAGCGTGGTTGATCATTGCGATAGACGATGATACTCACCGCCACAAGCCGAGCTATGTCCACATTGTTCTGTACCTGCTCTCGTTCAGGTAGAATCTCGCCGTCACGATCGAGCTCAGTCTCAAATACGGCGACGTTAACCAAAGTCCGATTTGCGACTAGGTAGACGGCGATATGCTAGACAGCGCTACTGAGTCTCGTCCATCCCAAGCTGCATCACGACTTACATATCCTTTACCGGAATACTTAAAAGTTAACCTCGTAAGCTCTTCTGCCAATGAAGATCAGTTCAGCGTACCAGGACTGCAGCTTTGTGGTAAATCCTGTGTCTATCGCCGGATCTTGTCATAGTTGCCCAGACGGCGTCCAGTTTTTCAGTAGGAAAAAAACGCCTTGTAGAGCCATTCGCCGTTCCACACAGCTGGTTTCCAACTCCAGCAGCTCCGGCTTCTTGAGCTGGTAAGCTGCGAGACAGAGCATCTCAGCGCGAGTTGTGGACTTCACACCGTCGCAACTGCCCTGCATTAGCTTAATAACCAGCTTGATACCTACACGTACCCAATCACTACATCTGCAACAGCAGTGCCTCCGTCTTCAAA
Source organism: Auriculariales sp. MPI-PUGE-AT-0066 (assembly GCA_020744175.1). Taxonomy (NCBI): domain Eukaryota; kingdom Fungi; phylum Basidiomycota; class Agaricomycetes; order Auriculariales; species Auriculariales sp. MPI-PUGE-AT-0066. Next base: position 10,890 of record JAGTJP010000109.1, read on the forward strand.
TGTGAGTTCGTAGCTTGGGTAATTGGTAGATGCAATCCCGATGATTCCGGTTAAGCGTTTGTTGAACTGCACTTCAACTTGGGGATACTGAGAGATGTGATCTGCCAGTGCCCCTTGAAATTGTGCGCGATTGAATGATTGGACTTTCCCTAATGAGAGTATAAGCGACGAGTTTAAGAATTATTACTTTGCGGGGGCTGATGTCTGGTCCATATCGATCTTTCAATTTCATTTCAGAGCCCTGCCGCGTTACCAGCGAAGGCCCACGTGTATGACGGGAAGAGATAGTGACGCGAATTTAGCGGACCGTTGAAGCCACATACCTAAATGCATCACATAGTAATCATGTCCGGCAGAAAGGTCTGATCGTCTGTACTGCAAAGTCCACTCTAGAACTCAGATAAGCCAAGATTCGAGCGTCAACATAAAAAGCAGTTTACCGTTTTCACCACCTCCTTTAGTTGGGTCGTCGATTTTGTTCAAACATGGCTCAATCCCAAGGGCCCGCACTATTGCGAACGAACCACCGATGGTACTTATGTCTAAGTCGACTTCGCGCCACGTTGAGGTTGCTTCATAAACCGCTATCTCGTGTAAGCCTTTTGGTCCTAGAGCAAGGGCACTCGCGAGCGCGAGTCCCGCTGGCCCTGCCCCACTATAGTGCGATTAAAGAAAGTCTTCGTTGGCGGTGCATAGAGGCTCACATGATAGCAACCCTGAGTGGACCACCTACGTCTGTTGCGGACTGCATGAAGGAAAGAGAGGGGATGTGAGTGCGACAGCAACGAGTTATGGGATTGAGACAAGCACGGCGGGCGGCCCGTCCTCATATGTCAATGTCGGCCGGATACCGACCTGTCGTGCATTGTTTGACACCACGCTTATGGACAACATGCCACTGACAAGAACTATTAGTCTGTCTTTACCTCGCCAAGGTGCATTTATGTATACATAGGCTGTTTGCAGAATTACCGTCGCTCGTGAACCCATAGCAGAGGTTCGTTCCGTGCTGCTAAATAGCAGCCGTACGAGCCGAACACCTGAACCCTGAAAATCTCCACGGTCGATCAAATGGTATCCAATTTCAGATAGACGCCAATAAAGAATCATTATTTGTACCAGAAGGGTAGTCGTAATGTAAGGCACAAACGCTTGAATATGGAGGTTGACACCGACTTGAGCCAAGATACTCCTTCCTTGAAATACCCAGCCGGGTTCGTGCAGAGTTGAATCATAGATGGGAGGTTTCAGATCGAAAAGTGTTCCTTAAATGCAGATCTGGAATATCAGATACTGCAACGACGCTCCGCTGCGAGCAATTCTATTGACGAAAACCTTCACCCGTCCCTCACTCTGGAAGAATATGGATTCTGCTGCCATTTCACAGGTGCGGGTGTCCAGTTCTGGTAAACGGCAAACCCGGCGACTACTCTTCCCACATTGTCTTTTTTTTTCGTCATCCGCTTCGCACCTGAATGATATTGGAATCAAAAAGAATGCATAGTCAATAACCATTGCGATGATCTCCGCAAAGGAAGCGGGGACTGCATATCGAGCCTGGTAGTTACATCCTTGACGAAGACGAAAGGCTAGGCGGCGTGCAGCGTGGCTTACTTGCCAATATCAGCGATGGTATCATCGACCAGTGATTTGACGTCGAGTGCGCAGCCAAACGAGAGGGACCAACCAGAACCTCCATGTCCGTAACAGTGGATGATGCGAGTGCCTTTCTCGCGCTCAAGGCGAACGCCTCCTTGCGTGCAGGGCGAAAACCGTAGGCAACAGGCATTGCTGGATCACGATGGTAGGTTTTGAGAGAGGGCATGAAGTGCCGTGCGCGGTTTGATATGTTCGTGACGAGTGGGTCGTTCGCTTGCATGGGCTCCACAACGTTCGGCTGTGAGCAGCCGCCGACGTACACAATGTTGTTGTTGCGCGGAATGATGAATATAAACCTAAAGCGTAGTCGTATCAATAGTGCCTCAAACAAGCAAAAACCATGTGCTTACTCTGAAGTCTCGTCGTCGTCTGCTCCCGAGGCACTCACGACATAGCAACGATCGAGAGTGCGGAACTCTTTTCCATCATTTAATAAGCGCAGGACGGCGCCGCGCAACGGGTAGATGTTCTGAGCGTCGGTTTTTCCCGTCATCGCTGTGAGCAAGCATTGTCGAGCCCAAGCCAGAGGCGTTGACAATGACCTCAGCATTGTACTTTTGCAGGAGACTACCCTCAAGGTCGAGCAGGCTCCCCTCAAGCTCAATGTTCTTTTCAAACACTGCACCTTTGCGCTCGACGAGCTCTGTGATGGAGATGAGGGCCTGATCCGTGTCAATAACGGGAGAGTTGAGCTCGTAAGCGTCCTTGTACTCTCCCGCAACGATACCCGCCTCCCGGATGAGACTGGCCGAGTGGCGGAAGCCGTGCACACCGCTGCTCGCAATGTTCCGCATCTTTTGGAGCTGGAACTCGTCCGATCGGACTGGTTCCTTGAAGAAGAAGCTCGCCATGCGCATCCTAACTCCGTAGTCGCGGCTGACCGGGGGATCGGCCGCCATTTGCCTGAACACGTGGTATGACACCATAGACCATCGCTGAGGGCGGTCGAGCGCGAGTTGGTCTAGAGCATGATGGCCGCAGACAGCGGGTGGGTATTCCCAGCTTGAGAGTTGTTAGCATATAGATGAGAATGCTACGACTTTCTACGTACAGCGCGCCCGCAATCTGGCTCGTAAGGCGGTGGCTGGTCACACCTCGGCCAGCGAAATCTTTCGCTACGACGGTCACATTATAGCCTGCATCGAGTAGCGTCCATGCCGTGGACATTCCAATGATGCCGGCACCAACTACGAGCACGCGGGGGCACACGGGGAGAGATGTTGAATCGTTGTCTCGCCACATGAGATGTGAAGGGTGTCCATCGCAGGGTCGTATGGAGGTGATTGAGAGAGAAAGATTATGGGTCTTCACATAGGGGAGGTTCATCTCGTCTATATAAGAATTCGCTGGGTGAGTTGTTCAGCGGCCAGTCACATGCCAACCATGCAAACACATATCCGCTTTTGCGTGGCAAAAGTAAGCATCGGCGGATCAGAGCGTGCCTCGAAGGGTTGCAGTTGCGAGGAAGCTGAGATCGTCTCCTTCGCTTGAGTCTATATTATTCTAAACTGGACACCATCAACTGAGTTCAGGTATGAAGCTGTCAAGGCTATACCTAAAGCTCAGTTTGTCACACCGAAGGTGGCAGCTGCCTCTCATTCAGCTACGAATATCGGTTTCCCGAAATCATAGGTCTGTTGTAATGGGAATTAGTGGCTGCCGTACGAATACTCGGGCCTCGAACCATCTGCGTAGTCACATTTCCGGGGCATTCCACAAGCTCTGGTCGCGTTAGGTCCGTTGCCGTGTACAACAATACACCGGATGCTCGAATCGTTAGTGGTCTCAGCCTTTATTTGAACATTAGGAGTGTGTAGAAGGTGGGAGCCGCGTGTACGAGCATCCGAGAAGCTTTGGGTGTTGTCGCAACTTCGATTCTAAATTCATGCCATTGCACAGCTGAACCGGCGATGCCGTACATCTATATGCAACCTGACTCTGTTTTCATTGGTCGTCAGATTCCTGTGATGATGCGTTACCCAGGTTCCAGATGGGAACGTCTGCGACTACCGACATCAAGTACGGGCGGTGGAGGAAAGAACCTGTATGAGGTACAACTAAGATGTTCAAGTACAATTGATATACAACTTGGAGAAACCGGCGAAGAGCGAGAGCAGTAAATAAAGCACAATTATACGATAATGGATAATTTTTGCCTGAGAGCCTCGATCCAGTGCTAAGTTCTCCACACCCTGCATCGCCGTGTGGCGAGGCCCACGGACGATGCCAATAAGGAGTCTGAACCTCCGGTCGCTAACGAGCACGAGCTGAGCACCTCATCAGCCCAGACCGCGCACTCCAAAGGCTAGAGCATACTGCGAGAAAGTCTTCTCATGCTTCTAATTTCACGAATAGCCGTACGGGCATCGTTGATGCCTAGCCGCTCGCGCCGGATGGGCCATCATGGCCGGGGCTTTCAAGAGGCTCTCGACGTTGCCCAGACTCTCCGCGCAAGCGTGAATAACCTGGGCCGTGCGAGAAACCGGCGGGTGTCACGCTAGTCACCGGGCAGCCAACTACACCACCGTGCGTGTCGGCGTCCGATGCGGAGTCGTTCGGCCGAGCAAGCAGACCAAGACAGCTCATATCTACCATCGGAAGGCTCCAAGTTGTGTTTTGCTTGTTCAAAATACCGCGATCCTGACGAGCAGGAATCGCAAGAAGCGTCGACGATCACAAATCGAAATACGCTCAGTCCGTGTGCGCACATGCGGTCTCTTTGCACCATGGAAGAACGACTTGCGTCGCGCACTAGGCACTGCACCGAACATAATCGGCACGGGTAAGGCTTATTAGTCGATCGTGACCGCAACGAACTTGGCCAGGCATGACACGTCTGCGAGGTGCAGTGTCGCGTTCATCGAGCTCTCGACCCGGCTGAGCCTGATGTCGCGAGGTATGAAAGTCAGAACCTTTTCGTCGGATGCTCTAAACGGCCGAGGAAGTTGCATCTTTCAAAGGAAGTGAGCTACTCATTTCTTGGCATGCGCCGTAGATGATTCAAGGCGGTACATCAGCAGAGCACAAAAACCGTTCACTCACGAATTCTCAGCCAGAATCCGCACCCGAGTGAGTTCTGAAGTTTACGTTTCCTAGCAAATCAGATCCGAATTACATGCGTGATCAGAGGGCGGGATTAGCCACGCTGCGGCACGGGGCTTAATCGAGGGGAAAGGCGAAACTGATGGAAAGAGTAGAAGGGCAAGCCGCATTCTGCGTCGGATCTATAGCTCGCATTTGGACCCGCTTTCACTCTTTGCATTTCTTACATATGCCGGGTTCTCGAGTTGGAATAATCGGTGGATTATTTCGCGGTCAATTGTCTTTCTCCCCTAAAATACAGTACAACGCCAGGTAATAATCAAAGGGCTCGCGGAGAAGCTTCGCCTGCTCGTCAAGCCCGGCTCAAACAAGGGCTGGAACTTCATAGAAAGATCGAGCGGCACAGAATCATACTTACTGGCCGAGCTCAGCGAGTACATCATCGACAAGTACTTTGACATCGAGCGCGCAGCCAAACGAGAGGGACCAACCGGAGCCACCATGTCCATAACAGTGGACAATCCGGGTGCCTTTCTCGCGCTCGAGGCGAACATCTCCCTTACGTGCCGGGCGGAAGCCATATGCGACTGGCATCACGGGATCACGGTGGTGGGTGTTGAGAGAGGGCATGAAATGCCGCGCACGGTCGGATATAACTTTGGCGAGTGGGTTGTTGGCTTGAACCGATTCTACCACGTTCGGCTCGGAGCAGCCGCCGACGTACACAATGTTGTCATTGCGTGGAATGATGAAGATGAATCTAGGATGCTTTAGTGTTAACGAAACTTGAAAACCGCGCAGTTGGTAGAGCTTACTCGCAGGTATCGCCTTCATAATCCTCAGGTCCGCTGTCACTCACGATGTAACAGCGATCGAGGGCGCGAAACTCTTTCCCGTCGTTGAGCAAGCGCAACACAGCGCCACGAAGCGGGTACATGTTCTCGGCCTCGCTGTTTCCTCCGTCGCTATGAGCTAGAGTTTTCGATCCGAGGCCTGTCGCGTTGACCATAACCTGAGCGTTGTACTTCTGCAAGAGCTCGCTCTCGAGGCTGAGGAGGCTCCCTTCCAGTTCTACATTCTTCTCGAAAATCGCACCCTTGCGCTCAACAAGCTCCGTAATGGCGATGAGGGCCTGATCGGAGTCGATGACGGGGCAATTCAGCTCGTACGCGTCTTTGTACTCTCCCGCAACGATACCCGCCTCACGTATGAGGCCAATTGACTGGCGGAAGCCGTGTACACCGCTGCTGGCGATACTGCGCATCTTCTGGAGCTGAACCTCGTCGGATCGAACGGGCTGTTGGAAGAAGAAGCTGGTCATGCGCATCCTAACGCCGTAGTCGTGGCTGACTGGGGGATCGTTCGCCATCTGTCTGAATACGTGATACCATTGACCATCGCTGAGCGCGAGTGATTGTGGTTGGATCTAAAGCGTGGTGGCCGCCGGGTACTCCAGCTGGAGAGTTGTTAGAAGCTAGCTCTGAGTAGCGCGGTAATTTGCCTACAGTGCACCTGCGATCTGGCCTAGACCCTTCCCTCCTTATTGAATAACGAGGCGGCTAAAAACACTGTAATGTGATGAATACGCCATAAATATCACTCCCGAATCTAGAAGTCTTGTCTTAGGGTTGAAGACCTAAACAAACCCTATATCTCGGGGCCGAGACGTGACTGGCGCCTGCTTTTGGAACTAGTGCTTGTCCATACGCTAGTCCTCGGTCGTGACGAAGACTTCTGAGACTTCTAGATCGGTGGGTGAGATACGGATAAACATTGGGGCCGTGGAGCATCCACTGAGGCCTTTACTCGCGACTTCGTACTCTCATTCATCAAAGGAATATCAGTCGTGTGGTCTAGCGGCGGTCCTGGCACCCTCGTCGGCCTTGCATGTTCACGACTATCAGAGGACTAGCAGTGGAAAAAGAAACCTTTATGAGGCGCAACTAACGGTGGGTAAAAGTACAAATACACAACTATGGGACATCTACAATATGGGAGAGAGCAATAAATACGCCACTATGACGAGATAAGGAAATAGGTCAAGTAGAGGATCGGGGGTCCCCTATGCTTTCTTCTCCTCAAGTGCCAAGCTGTCGACACTTGTCATCGCCGTCGGTGGCGTCGCAACGGTTGACACAGGCAACGAGTCCTGGTCACCCGCAACGGAGGAGCCCGAGCTGAACACCTCATCGTCCACCTGGACCGCATACTCCAGGGCCTGGAGCACGTCCGCGAGGAGGTCCTCGCCTCCTCCACGCCCACGGACAGTCGCACGAGGCCGTCACTGATGCCCAACCGCTCGCGTTGTTCCCGCGGCACAGACGCATGGGTCATCACCGCCGGCGCCTCCGCTAGACTCTCCACTCCGCCCAAGCTCTCCGCGAGCGCAAATAGCCTCAATCTCGCGAGGAACCGACGCGTCTCGCGCTCGCCCCCGCGCAGCCAGAAGCTGACCACACCGCCGAACGGTACGCCGGCTTCTAAAGCGGGATCGTTCGTCCGCTGCAGCGAGGCGAGCAGCTTGGATCCGCCCTCGGACTGCTCGACGACGTGGCGCGCGCGGTCGAAGTACTGCGATGATCGTAAGCCTGGGTAGGCGACCTGCTCGACGAGTGGCGACTGGGACAGCGCGTGGGCGATGTGAGTGCGTTCAGGCCGTGCGCGCGCATGCGCAGATGCAACGTCTTTGCGCCGCGTTGTAGTAGCCAGGCGTCGTGTGCGCTCGGGACGGCGCCGAACGCGTTCTGGATGAACTTGGTTCGGTCGTACAGAGCGTCTAGCCGTGCGTTGGACGCGGGAGGAGGGAAGACGAGCGCGCCCATGACGACGTCCGAGTGGCCGTTGACGTACTTGGTCATCGAGTGCAGCACGATGTCGGCACCGAGTTTCAACGGGCTCGCGTAGAACGGTGAGAGGAAGGTGTTGTCGACGAGGATGAGTGGACGTGCGGGTGTGCTCTTGACGAGCTTGGCTAACCGCGGCAAGTCGACAAGGCGTAGCGTTGGGTTGGTTGGGCTTTCGACCCAGATGAGTTTAGTATCTGGGCGAATGGCGGCCAGAACTTGCTCGTCGGAAGCGTTGGCGAGGTCTAGGAAGTCCACAGCGAGTGCTTGTACTTCAGCAGCGACGCGGCGCATATAGCGGTTTGTACCACCATACACATCGTCGATGCTGATAATATGCGAGTTGGGTCCGAGTGCTTGCAGCAGAGATGCTGTTGCCGCGGATCCCGACGCGAAAGTCAAGGCGCGACCTCCGCCAGATTCGATGCTCGAAAGCAGGCGTTCCAAAGCATTTCGGTTGGGGTTGTCAGAGCGCGAATAGTCGTAACCCTGCGCGCACAGAAAAATTTGTCAGCACAATGTTCCGACATGCGCGCACACACACGGCTCGGCGCAAGGAAGTCAATATAGAATATCGAACCCACCTTGTAGATTCCGGGCGCATCCTGTTTAAAGGTTGTGCTCAGCGAGATCGGGGGAATGACGGCGCCAGTGATTGGGTCAGGCTCAGAGCCGACGTGGATGAGTCGTGTACCGAAGCCGTAGTCGCTGCTGCTGCTGCTGGCGCTGCTGCTGGCGCTGTGTATGGAAGAGAACATTATCTAGTATGTGCGGGTGAGAGTGTGGGGATGGCTGAGGTGGCCGGATATGCACCGGCCATTTTTATGGGACGCGGGGGAGGCTAAGGGGTCAGAATCGCGCAATCGCTTACGAATCTTGCTCGCGTGATGCATGACTCGCGCCTTGTTGTCTCAGCGCCAGCCGCATCGTTTCATTTGATGACAAATACCCAATAGAGGTGACCACTTGGTTGACAAATAGCTTTGTGAGGAACTGCTAATGCTTACGAGAAGGGTCGCCGAGGGCTTTGCTTTACTGCTCAGGGCGACGTCATTTACATCCGCGACTAGGCTCGCAAACACGCTCTAGGCAGAGCCTCCCTGCTCTGCCGTACACATAGCCTGTACAGCATAGCAAGCGATGTCGCGTGTGCCGGGCGGCAAAGTTGAGTGTCAGCAACCAAAACATGCGAGTGGCAGTAGGCAGCAACTGACCGGTGTCGGGTACGTCGGTGGGCGGACCATGCAAATGATGCCAAGCAGCGCGGATTCACAGTCGCCGCATGTCTCTGTCCGCATCGTTTCTATCATGTTTATTCAGGCTCTGTTTAGTATGTGCTTCTCCCGTTGAAACAGTCATACCTTGGACGAGCATCCATCTTTATACCCGTGGGACTGTTCCGGGAGCTGTGGTAATCATCACAAGGGCGGACAGTGTGACAACATCACTTTCATAGACGCATCGATGTGCTGGGAAAACGATAAACAGACTTGTTGTATTCCCTCGAGAGCCATATATTGTATAACGGGCACGCTGTGCACCCACCCACTTCGTCAATACATGGCCCGAGGTCAAAGATGGGCTTAATCAATCGAAAATAGTACAAATTCGGCATACGGGGGTGGGCAGAATCATGAGTGCGGGCATGTAAGGATGCGATCCATAAAAATGATCGGTCGTGATCTAGAGCAAGACCAGGAGGTGAAAAGAGGTTGAGTACAGCAGAGACCTGGCGACGAGTGAGTTGACGGAGTGGGGTAAGTGCGCTGCGAAGGACTCACAGCGTAGATAGCAGCGGACGTCAGGATATCAAGACACGGGCGAAGAAGCAGTACACGCCCGTAATCGGACTTACAGGACAAACACAAAAGAAAAAAAAGTAGCGAGACCTGTCGAGACTCCTCGATCTAACTATTACACGTCGACGGGATCCTCGCGGTCCTCGAGATCAAAGCAGTGGCGCAGCTCGTTGATCATGATCTTGGCCGCATCCTCAGATCCTCCGGTTTCAATTTGCCGCCACTGTGCTCAGCGGTCCACTTCATCACCTGCATCATGTAGTGGTCATCGATGAACGCCATCCGCGGGTTGGTCCGTGGGTTCGGGACGGGCGGTGACGCTGCAAATACCCCGAATTGCGTCAGCGCGAACCGCATTTCACGGCGGATGGAATCAAAGAAACGTACGCTGGCGCCGGACACCGTCATACAGCCACTCGTGCTCGAGCAGTTCGGGGATCGTGGCGCGCTCCTTGGGTGGGCGGACGAGACACAGCTGCATCACTCGTACCGCCTCTTCCGATACATTCCGCGCAAGGTCGTGCAGCTGCGTATGTGGCTGCTCGGGCAACGTCGACTTGATAATAGGGATCGACTTGTCCGGGAACTTGATCTCGTAGGTTGGGTCGGGGATCGCGCGCATCCTGGTTAGGACGGAGCGTCAGCCAATCACGTAGACGGAGTAGCAGGGGGAAACGCACTTGTACATAACGCTAAGGTGCGCAAAGGGCGTGTGCCCATATACCATTTGGTACAGGATGCACCCAAGGCTCCACACGTCGCTCGCACGGCCAACCTTGAACCGGCGCACCTCAGGGCTCTCCTCGAGCGCCTCTGGCTCATGTAGTTAACTGTGCCGATCTGATGGTCTCGCTGGATGTTGGTTGTGTCGTTCGCGATGGCGTTCGCGATGCCGAAATCGATGAGCTTCAAGAATCCTTACAAAGCCGCATGCATGAGTTACGAGTCGACGTACAAGGCGGGCGAGGACATACCCTTAACCAGGACGAAGTTGGCCGGCTTGAGGTCAGAGTGCACAATCTTCTCCTCGTGGATGACCTGCACGGCTTGCAACATCTGTCGCCAATTGCACTTGACCCAGTCCATCTCGAGCGGCTGGCTCATACGCTCGGCGATCATCTTCGCCAGGTCCGTCTCGCCGCACTCCATCACCATAAACAGGGTCCGCCGCCCCGCGTTTACCTGCAAAGCGTCAGTGCCAGTCCTCATATGCCGTCGGAGGAGGCTAGACGGAGCGGCTCACATGAATCTCGCTGTCGATGAGCCGGATAACCCGCGTGTTGCCGCAGAGCCGCTTGAGCAGGCTGATCTCGTTCACGTACCCAGACACGGTCTGGTCGTCGGCGTTCTCAAGCGATACCGCTTCAGCGCATATAGTTCGGGCGCAGCGTCACCCTGCAATCGCAGGCAGATGAGCTCGGGTATATGGGAAATGCAACTAGGGGAGCGTACGGGTTTGGGACAAGTAAGGACACGGTACACGCGCGATGAGCCGCCCTTGCCGAGCAAATCAACCCGCTGGTATGCTCGCCGGTTTACTGTCTGTGTTGATTGAACATAGTCAGCCATGCACGCAGACACAAATAGCAAAAGGCTGGACACACATATGTCGAATGCTGTAGTGACGGCTGAACCTGCATGGAGTCGGCGCGACTAGGTGCTCGCTCGCGTTCGCGCTGTTGCCGCTCGTACTCACGTAGCTGTAGTCGGAATCTCGTCAGTTCCAACCTCCTGATCAATCGCTCTACTGGCCAACATACCTCATGGCCGTGGTCGCGATCGTAATCCCGATATCCGCGCTGGTCCGTGTTCGCCGTCGGCGATCGTCGCTGTACTGGTGCCGCCCGCGGCGCCGTTGCCGGAACCTCCACGGACCCACTACTCTCCCGGCGCCGCATAGGCCGTCCGCTAGGGCTTCTCCGCACTGCTGGACGCGCGGGCTGCTGTGGCTGTTGCGTTGGCGATGCCTGCGCAGTCTCGTTGTCCTGGCGTGCATGCCCCTGCTGCACCTGCTTGGCGTACATCGCACGTGGGTCGTCTGGCATAGCGTACCTGCAGAGATTCACTGCGTCAACGAAGACAAAATCGAACAACCGAGCACGAGCGAAACACACTCAGATTCTGGCCTGCGCTCCGCCTTCCGTGCATTCCGGTTTGTCTCCCACATCGCCCGCTGCTCCATCACCTGACGCTCACGATCGCGCTCGCGTTCCTGCTCCTCCATCGCCCGTTCGTCCTCATACGCATAATCGTGCTCGTATTGCTCCTGCTCCTGCGCGCCAACTTCCTCATACTGCGACGGTGGCTGATCCTCAGGCACCTCTGGCGCATACTGCTGCCGCTCGGACTGCGCCAGCTCGGCCTTGCGCCGCTCCTGCGTCTCCTGTTCAAGCGCGGCGCGTTTTGCATTCAGCTGTTCCCGCCGTTGTGCGAGCGTTTGCTTTTGCTGAGCTGCGATGGCCGCCTCCTCGCGTTGGTGCTTCTCCCGGATAGCTACAGGACGCAACACAATATTAGCACCCTCGCGCACGATCGTGTATGGCAGAACATACCTTTCAGCTCGCGCTGGGCGATCTCGTCTTGCTGTGCCGCCTCGGCTTGTGTCACACGTTGTGCGCGCGGGATCGTACGTGGCCCGGTACGAGGTACGGCCGTCGTGACAATGAGACCGGTTCCTGGCGTCCGTGAGCTGCCATATGTCGTGGTAGCACTCGGTGTCCGCGCTACAGCTGTCCTGCTGCCGGGGCGGAAGGTCGCGGTGGGAGGTGGCTGAGCATCCATTGCTACGGCACAGCCTCGTTAGCATCTCGGCGTTTGGCACGTTCGAAGCAGGAACGGCACGGTAAACTTACGGCTGCTGGCTTCACGGTTGCTCCACCGATCCTCTGCGCCGCTGACTTCGGTTTCGTCTGTGTCTTCAGGCACCACGCTGCCGATGAGCCCAGAGGTGGGTGTGCGACGGCCGCCCCGGACTTCCGATAAGGTGGTCGCACTTGGGTTGACCGATGAGGATACTGAAAGTGGAGTATGCTGCTGTGAGGCTACTGTGCGAGAGATAATCGGAAGTTAGCGTACGCACGTGCGGAAGGCGGGAAGAAGTGAGGAACGACATTTAAAGGTCCCGCGAGATGACCTCGTAGCACGGGATCAGAACCCAAGGTAGTGAAGTTCAGACCAGGCGACGAGACATAGCAGGTAATGCAGCAACCCATCGAGGCCGCAGGATCAATAAACATATGAAAGTTTGTATCCAAAGAAAATTCGGTGTGCAAACATCGCGCGGGAGTGGACGAGCTGGAGTAACGAACAACAGACAACGGGTAGAACGTATCAGTTGAGTCCGAGGTATCCCTACCACGCGTCTCGTCGGAATGGTAATGATGAGGATATCGTCTGGGAAGCGCGACCGCTCGAGGAGAGGACACAACTAACACCATCAGTCGATCCATTGAGACGACGCGCAAGAAAAAGACGCAGCGAAGTCAAGGCACTGACGCGATGTGACGTATGGACATTACACATGTCAGTGGTTTGAAAGTGGGCACGTGCAGAAGCTATGGCGCGGTCGCGGGAAGAAGGGCAGGCAGGGACAGCCAACCAAGAGAAAGCTGGGACGACTCGATGTATACGCACGTGGATTTCTATTCTCCTTTTCCACCGCCGTATTGCCCGTAGCGCCAAACGTGGTCCCGTTGCTGTTACCGCCAGATCATACACGTTAGATATCGCGCGACAATCGCAAGCGCGGAGGGTACGTACTATCGCGAGTCACCCTTTGCAGCAGCACTCGCACTCACAACACGAGCGAACGGGCGCGTCGCTGCGCCGTTGGCAGCGGAGCTTTCACTCCTGAGGCGCGTCATCGGAGCGCCTGCCTCGCTGGACGGTGCCGTGCCTGCGCGGGGTACGGATGGGAGCTTTGTACGAGGCCTTGTCGCTCCCACCGCTCCCACCAGCCGCAGCGGAGAGTTTCGCGGACTTTGCAACGGGTGTGCGGGCTTGACGGGTGAGTTGGCCCTTGTCGTCGTACACATAGTCGAAACTCAGTTCGTCGTCCTCTTCGGAAGAAGAATCTTCGCCTGGCAGCGGCAGTGATGACATTGGGTTGTCAATTACCGTAGACATCGGTCGTGCGTGGAGTGAAGTGGATAGTTGAAGAGCAAAGTGGCTCGGCTTGACGGAACAATAGTCGACTGGTGCTGCAGATCACGAAAGGATATCACGTTGTGGTACGTGTGATACAGTGATCAATATCCCAAGATATTTCAAGGGTGTGTGCGTGTGTGCGCGCGCGTGAGCGCAGGTTTTGGCGAGTAGCGACACGGTAGAGTGCAAACAAGAAACGGTTGGAGCGGAGTCCAATCTGCTTCCGGCGTCAGGCGTTCACGCCGGGTACAGACCGACTGGTCAGTCTAAATCCACAGTTTGTGGGGGCCTCTCGGCTGGTCACATGTAAATAACTCGTGGCTAGTGTGGATATATACATAGCATCGTTCGTTCTTAGATCGACGGAATCCGCTCCAACCCGCTATGTCTCCTGTAGATCTGGAATCTTAGGCCACCTTCGCGATCCGAATCTCCACTAGGTGCACGTTCAACTGTGCCTACTATCCGATTATATACTTGACTCGCGTTAGTTCATAGAGAAGTAGGTCTCCACGGGGCCATTAGCATCACCTCAACGCCGGATCTAGCCCGCCCTGCGACGTAACAAGCGAGCCGGTGGTCCTGCTATATGCCGATCGTACCAAGAAACGCACCTAGCCAGGTATTTTCCTGGTGGTGTAAAATACTTCGACCGTTGTTAGATAACGAACTGGTTATCACCTGTATAATTTGCAAGTAGCTCCCTGGACTCACCAAGGTAACCAGGAAGCTTGTATTTCACTGTGATTTACCAGCAAAATACATGTGGAACCCTCGACCGATGTATGTCTTTACCTCAGGCCCCACCAAGCGCTACTAGCCAGACCACACCGCGGGACCGGGAACCTTGTAGGTGGTCTGTGCAGCGGTTGTCGCATCATAGATATTGATGTTGATGCTAGGGTCGCTCGCACTGTAGGCCCCGGGGTGCTTGACGAGGTAGCTGGAGGCGGGCGTCTTTCCACCGCCACCGGTCACGATGAGCTGCGCGCTGCGATACGGACGATCAGAGAAGTGTGAGGACAACGGACCACAAAATTGACGGACCATTCAGGGTAGAACTGTGGAGTGTTTGCCTGTTGCTCGCGCCAATGGTCAACGTCAATATTTTCTTATAAAACCGATCAACTTGCCTGGTGAAGCGCCTATCACAGGAACAATCAATACGGTGGAAGGCAATTCAAGGATTGATGAAAACTCACAAGAAGTTCCCAACGAATGAGATACTCTCCAGCAGCGAGGGCAGACGGGATCGTGGTAGTATACTTGAGCGTGTTGAGAACGTCGGTGTTGCCCATGTGCCATTGCCAACCGTGCCAGACTTCAAACCAGTCTCCGCAATCCTAAGCAACGCGTGAGTTTACCCTCAGCTACTAAATGACCGCAAGTGTGCTCACTTGAACCAGCTGAGACTTGATGAGGTCTTGCTCGTGCACGTGCCACCGCAGGATGCCATGTATACCGTGACAGGACCTTCTTTATGTGTCCACTGAGCCCATACACCGGTGATAGAGGTGCCGGCGGCGACGGTCGCTGAAAGTTGCTTTGCGCTAGCAGCGCCGTTGTTGTTGCAGCTCATGGTGGAGTCTGTGGCCGAGAGGATAGGGTTGTAGCTCGAGTATGGGCGCTCGATGGAGGTCTGGTTGGACGCATCGTTGTACGGCGACCTGCGTAGTAGGCATCAGAAGCAGAGGAAGGAAGTTCATGTGACGGGCGCACCAGCCGGTGTAGGTCGTGCTACCGATGATAATGGAGGTAACACCACCGTGGGCAGAGACGGTGACTGCCGCAGCAACCAGTGAGGCGAGCACGGAGAGCAGCATAGTGGACTTCGGAGGGTCTCGCAGCGACTTGTGAACCAAAGCACGAGGAAAACGAACAAGTGGTGGTTGATCACCCGTGACTTTATAGAATCAGACTGGGGAAGTGTGCTGTAATCTCCGAGATCTTGGCTCCCGTTGGCCGATGAAAGCTCGGTGGCGACGGAAGAAGCACGGGTGGCGAGGTGTGATGCATAGCGGCTGGAGTATTTTCCCCGTTCGCTTGGCCACAGATGCACGTAGCTGATCATGGGTACAATACTGCGGTATTTTTGCTCTTCTTCGAAGTAAGATCAACCGAGGAGGCTCCTCAGCACGATCGCTGAGGCCTTGGCTGAGAGAAAGTATGCAACGTTAATGACTACGGCGGGCAGTTATATTCTGAGATTTATGTTAAATTCGCTGCGCGATCAAGTATAGGTTATTCGCAACCGTTCCTACGAGTGTGGAGGGTTTGTCGCTCCACTAGCCGAGGAGTATCCGTGCCGCTTGACGTGGCTGTCATAGCAGGACTTCGTCATCAAGCACAACGCGGACGTCATCTAGAGTAGTCTTCTGTCAGAGCTTGCAAGGTAAATTTTCCAGATTGGCCGCTGGGTCTCTAGAGATGACCATCCATCGCAAGTTCTGACTCAACCAGCTTCTCCGATGACATTGACTGGAAGATGTTTGAGCACTTGAGCTGCTGTATAGCGAAATTACGCCAATGGATTGGCCGTGAGCGTTGAACTTATCTAGTCACCCATCGGGGAGGATAGTCGCGTTGTCCAAGCTGGGGGAGATCGCGCGAATCAGTGCATGTGCATGAGTCAGATAGAATACCAATGATGAGATGCGTCATCAAACTCGATCTAGAGCTCACCGTGCACGCCAGCCGAAATGAACATCTGGAAGGAGACCTTCGTTTTAGTGAACGTTGAAACGCACGAAACTAGCCTGTGCCAACGTCAGGGCTGAGCGTCGCTGCAAATGGCACTCGGGCTCGCCGGCTAGGGAAGCAATGCGAGAAGCTTATATGCTTATACACTTGTAGTGGATGCATCGACCTAGGAAGAGCCACGGCACGATATCTCGCTGGTCAGTGTTATTTGGAGTCGAAGTTTGGTATGCTGCTGTACCCGCCGCAAGAGGTGCATCGGGGAGTGGTGAGACGTCTTGCCGAGAGGACGAGAACCGGCTTGAGACGGAGACGCCTTCCGATCGCTGCTTGAATTTTAACTCTTTCTCCTTTCGTCTCGCCATCGTCTTGATACCTCGCGCGCTCTTCCACACGCTCTTCCACCGCCTTAGAATTTCTTCCTGCTGTGCGTATAATACATTTCGTCTGCATGTATTGAATTGTACCACTACAGCTATGGAACGGACCCTCAATCCGTTGATATTGTAGACCAACACCAAATCTGCGGGTACTCACCATCACTCTGGGAGCTCGTCCTAGGTCGCAATGTTGAGCTTTACACTTAATTTGTCGTTCGCGTCAGTTGGAGCTCGCGTTCACACCCAGCTTCGCATCGCCGAGCACAAGCTGGGCTAGGCAGTCACTTCGAACTCGGCGACCACGGGAGCGTCAAGCTCGCCTGGCGCGGGGACCAAGCTGCTTGCAGCAGGACTGCTGTAGAGGGGATGGCGAGTCAGATGAGGGTCAACGCACCAAAGGAAACGAGCCTTTAGTTTCCTACTGCTCTTACTCAGAGCGTAGGCGGGTTACTGCGACCGTTGCGCCTTCTTCATGTATTGTCCGGTACGCCGCAATACGCGCAATATCTTGCTCCGCATGTAGTACTGAATGCCACGCCAGCGGCTGTCGCTCTCGCACTGGCTGCACTCACCTCCCAGCCATGTCTGGGTACCCACCCAGCGTGGAGAATAAGCCGACTTCGTCCTGGACGGGCTCTGCGTACAAGCCGGCATTGTAGTTTGCAACAGGGCACCTTGGCTTCCCGCGGAACAAGCGCACAGTCTAGCCGCCCGCAAGTACGTATTTGAGCAGGGAGCTTTACATCACATGTGCTGACAGAGTCGCGCAGCTGCTTTGCCGAGGATCAAATATTTAGCCACTGCATCATCTCTGCGTCAATACATAGTTCCTCTACAGATACTTCATGGTGTCGGCAACGCTGCCAGTTTTCACCGGCAGCACACCTCCGGCTCAAAAAACGTGTGACTTTCTCCATGACACTTGGACCCGGCTTTGGATGACTCGTCAAGCGCACCAGCCATGAGGTGCACGTTCAAGCCGGTGGCATAATCATCGCTTTTGACACTGAACCGGCTGGACGTAGTGCAGTTCAAATAACAGACTGGATAGTGCACTACAGTGTCTCGAGCGGATTCGTGTGGATATATTACTGAACTTTCGACCGTGAACGATCTGGGCTTTAGGCGCATCGTTCGAACTTTTGTTCTGGGTCGAGATAATCGTTTTATGAGCCGATCTCCGTCGTGCCTCATAGCAAGTATCATGAGAAACAGAACTCGTTCGTTTCTATCGAAGAGACTACAACAACCGAAGGATTGAGAGAAGACTGTGTAGCGACTTGTGCATGCGTTCGGAACGATGCCACTTCCTTCACATACATATACATATTCGGATGACTTAGATGAGGATGGGGCCCACGGCGAGGCGGTTGTTTGAGCCGGACGCTATGAAGCACGATAAGCATGAACTCGGGTGGGAAACACGAGAGGGAACGCACGGAGACCGGTGATCTTGCCGGACTGGCTCCAGATGCTCGAGGAGAGCACGGCGGGGGAAACACTGCCATACTGGGAGAGATACAGCGCGCCGAGACCGGTAACGTGAGGGGTAGCTTGGCTGGTTCCGCTATACACGATAGTCGAGCTGGTGCCCGACGCGCCAGCGCTAGTGATGCTCACGCCAGGTGCCCAAATGTCGACGATGGCACCGTAGTTGGAGAACGACGCCTTCTCGTCGGACTGGCCGATCGCGCCGACCGTGATGGCGGATGCGACGCGGGCAGGAGAGGTGTTGGCCGCGTTGACGTTCGAGTTACTAGCCGCAACAACGACGTGAATGCCAGCGCTCGTCAGCGCAGAGACCGCGTCATCGATCGAGGTGGACGCGGAGCCGCCGAGCGATGCAGAAGCCAGCGAGGGACGTCCGGTTGACTTGGCAGCGGTGCCGACATAGTTGAAGCCGCCAACAACATTGGCGAGGGTTCCAGAGCTGTGTTGGAGCGTGGTCAGTATGTTACACCGCGATTAAATCGAGCAGCGTACCCAGCAGAGTCGAGAACCTTGACGGAGATGAGGTTCGCCTGCTTCGCCACACCGTAACGAGTTCCGGCAGCAATTCCGGCGACGTGCGAGCCGTGACCATGGTCGTCGGTCTGATTCAGACCAGTGCCGGTCCAACCAAACTTGACGCGGCCCGTGAAGTCCACCTAGAGCCGGTGTCAATACTTCATCAGCGCTTGACAATACCAACTGACGTGGTTCAGGTTGATTCCAGTGTCCACGATGTAGATATCTACACCCTGGCCTTGGTAAGTGTCCGAATAAGTGTAAGTGTAGTTGAGCGCGGTGATCGTGCCGGACACAGGGTTGGTGTGCGAGATGCGGCCGAGGCCCCAAGCAGCGTTCGTCCTGCAGTACCATCAGTCGAGCTTCACAGCCTTCGGCGCGCAAGCGTACTGCGCAGCCTGGATGGAGACAACACCGTCTTCTTGAATGCTCTCTACTTGGTCATTGGCGCGGAGCTCGTTGAGCTGTTCGGCGCTCAACTGGCCAGCAAAGCCGTTGATGATCGTCCAGTCCGCGTGCGTGACCGACTCGCGCAGAGCTGGGTCGCTGTCGAGCAATGCGTCCTTGTTGACACCTTCCTTGAGACGGACAATGTAGCTGCCGGGCACCTTCTGGCCGCCGTACTTCTGAACTGTCAGCAGCTTGCCAGGAGCGGCGGACGCGGCGAGCGCGAGTGCGAGAGTGACAAGGGAGGTAAACGTGAACTGCATCGTGGAGAGCGACTTCCGACCTGTGAAGGTGCGATGTGGGCAAGCTGGGCTGGCACAAAGAGAAAATTTATGGTTTTCCCACTGCGTTTTTATACTGCACAATGTCTTGGCTCGCGAAGAGCGATTTCAAGATCAAGCACCATATTTCGCCATTTGCGCATAGAGTCACGATCTTTATGGATCAGTTTCATGTGGGTGTTGAAGGTGCAATGAGTGCGACAGGATGCGAAGCAGGCGGGATTGCGCCCATGCCATGTGCCTGAGGTTCGTTCAGATAACGAGGAAGGAAAGAACTTGCTCTGCCGTCACGTTCAAGAGCCGTCCGATGGCAATATTCAGGAAATCCTTGCCACGGCGCGCAGTAGTGGTGCTGGCATAAGCTCAACTACCCCAGTTGTCGAGGATCGAATGGACGTGTGGCAGCCATAGCACAATAAACCTCCGATGAGAGCCGAAATGCTTGCATTGTAGCCATCGTGCTCAGGGGAGGATGTGGCTGTTGTTGCAGTAAAAAGCGAAGCGAAGCAATCGCGGGCATGGAAAGAAGAAGAAAACAGACTTGCGGTGTTAACACCCGACCGAATGCTGTTGGCCGTTGTCCTCGATCCACCGAGAAATGCCCGAAATCTTTCATGGAACTGCTCGAGAGAAGCGGTATTCCTGTACTAATGTATTTCAAAAGAAATCCGATGATATATTGCACATATACTCGGCCAAAAGTCTTCGATATGGCGAAATCCTGGTCAAAATGTGCGGAGGAGCCATGCGGCGGATTGATGGAAGACTGTCCTTGAGTAAGCCGAACAGAGCCGGCTTTGTTTCGCCATAATGGCATAACGATACGTTGTATGCAACAAAGTTTGCGTGCTCCTGAAGATGCCTGGTGTGTCTAGACCGAACGCTGGGATTTCTGTTATGCGTTGTCATTGTGCGTCTCTTCTCTTCTGCTCCTTTCCTGGCTTCTCTTTTCATCCCGCGGATTCCACCGTTGTGCGTTTTGAGTTGAGTTTTGACTCGGCGTGCATTGCACTCTCCTGTTCTCCCGAGGTCAAAATGTTCTCCCCCCTGCCTTTCAATGCGCTCATCTGTCCGCCCAGCTGCATTTGTGAAAATGTAACAATCATTATTGGATTAGCATGCTCATGTTGTAGTAACATTCTCTCTACTCCTCCGACCGGTTCACGATCAAGAATGCTGCATTTCAACCATGTGACGCGCTACCCAATCGATTCTCACATACCGACCAAGCAGAGTCAAAATTCCCCACCCTCGATTATATTTGCCGGCCATGTCTCACCCGGTGTCTTAGTCAAGTGGGCATCAGGCTTAGATTGCGCACCATTCTTCAAGCTGCCTCTGTGAAATAGTGATGCAGAACAAGGATAAGTGCCTTGGGACGATAAGTAAAGCCTTCACAGCTTGATTTAGGATTGGTGAGTTTCATGGGATTACGTCGCCGTTGTACTAGTGGAGACTGCAGTATCAACGGGGTTTTCGCGCAACGCTCTGCGATCGTCTCGCCATTTGCGCATCAGCGCTCTTTGGTGCACCAACAGAAGCACACCGTCTGCGGATGATCACATTCCGCCAATCTTAGGATATGCCACTGTTCTACAGCCTGTGGTTCCGCGATCCCGCTTCATCCCGCACATTCCCCCGCAACGATAATTTTTGTTGCATCCAGTGCGAAAAATTTCCCTTTTGCAAGTGACTATCGACGTTTGATAGGCTGAAGCAAAATGTTTCCTATTCAGCGAGAACACAGCACTAGGTCAACGTCAAATATTGCAAAACCAATTATTGATGATTCAGTACGGCGGGACGAGGAAATGAACTTCGGATATTCTGATCGATCTAAGAACCGAAAACATAGCCAGCTACTTGGGATACATAAGCAATCAAGCGCCTGGAGTTGAAGGGGGTGGTCGCGCCTCGGTTCAATTCTCTGTCAGCCATTGGTTCAACCTGCAGCCACGACGAGGTCACCACCTCTTCGTTCAATTCGTCGGTAGCCATTCGTCCGTTCCATTCTTCGGTAATCACCGATTCATCCAACTCTTCGGCAGCCAGATCTTGCAGCCAAGTTACGACGGTGTCAGTTGTGTATCTGACGCGCGCAATCATGCAGATTTCCAACAGCTCCATGAAGAGATTATTTCTTCGGTATACCTGGCAGATATGAGCACCAATCATCGTTGATGCAGAATAAACCATACTCACATCTCCTGTACAGCTCTTCGCTGCTTCACGCAAAGAAAAATAGTATCCTGATATAGGCAGTTCAATCGTCGATGGAAGTTGCTGCAAAAGACTGTTTTTTTACGTTAGAATGAGCGTAAACCGGCTATTGAGTACCCTGACCTGCGAAAATGTCTCTCAGCATCTTTAGGGATAGTGCGTTTGGGTAGCGCCATTCCATCATAAGTCTGTTGGCGTTGAGGAATACGTGCGTGAATAATGATAGCCATCACTGCGTGCGCCTCGGCAAGGATAAATCCATATTTCCGAGTGTCGCTGATCAAAGGTGCATCAGCGAGCGATGTGACATCTTGACGAAACTGGTAATGCGTGGTTCCCGGCAGTGCGTTCACCAGTGCCGCAAGTAGTAGCCGAATGGCCTTCAGATGTTTGACCCTCAACCTGGGGATTTCGAGAGTCTTAAACGTCCGTTTGATTCGTAAGGCCTGGATCAGCGAAAGAGCTTGTGCACAGTCCAGAGCGGGATTGGTGAGCGTGTTCAAAAGGTGATGATGCCACCGCAGTATGACATGCGCAATAAATACTGGTTCTTTTTCAGGCTCGTCATCCACGTCGTCTCGGTCGTCCTCGTCGCTGTCGGAACGATTTCCGTCGCTGTCGGCATTTAAAGAGAGAGGAAGTTTTTGCACGGCCTGCAGCATAGCCAGAGCGAGTTTAGGCTCGTCCCGGATGCGAGAGAGGAGGAAACGGCCATCAGTGCACCGTCTCGGGTCGACGATGAAATCAGGAAATGACTTGTGAAAGACTCGGACCTGTCGGTCCAGGGAGATGCCGAGTTTCCTGGACGATTTGGCTTCCAACCCGAGCCTGATACGTGGGTGAGTGGATGAGCTATTAGGAAGTTGGAGGAGCGATGAGAGTGAGCCGAGAAGCGGATCCAAGTCGTGTTTCTCTAGCGATAAGACGCCAGCGAGGATTTCCGGACAGACTTCGTAGTCGACAAGTGTCACGAGAAATAAGAGCAACCGCAATCGTGAGTTTGTCTCTGACTCAGGGTCAGGGTCAGCTGTCGCGTTTTGAAGAACCACAAGATACAGGGCATCGAGGTAAGAGTATGGAGATCGCTCGTGGGGTCCAACCTGGCGTGACAGTCGTGTGGTTGACAGAATCTCGGTGAGGCGCGAAATAGGGGATGCACGTTTTTCGCCAATCCAGAGTAGGACGGTGGAGGCGAACACAAAGAGCTTCCCCGAATATGTAACAAGTTCATCGATCTGCTCCTGCGGCGGCCAGTTACGTGGAATCTTAGGAAATCTTGAACGAATACTGGCGAGGCCGCTGGTCACGAAGGACCGGATGTCAGCTGAGACGGACGCCTCTTCGACCTCGTGTAACAGAAAAGTTTCACGGTCGCTTTGAGCACCAGAAAACACCTGGTCAAGCATGACACGAAGGTCTGGCTCGTAGCGGCTCGTGAGGAAGAGCTTTACATTGAAATTTTGGTTGCAGAGCGCCGGGACCAACGTTTGTAGCAGATCGCGACCATCCGAGTCGGCAAAGTCGGTACACTCGTCCATAGCGTCAATCACAATGACGATTTGCGGGGGTGAGGCATCAGCGGACTGATCGATGGCCGCGAGCGGGGCGACGAGGAGCTCCCTGGTCTGGTCTGCTATCGGGCGCGCGGAGATCAGAGGGCGCTTTTCTAGGGCCTTAGATATCGTGCTTCTCGCGGCAGAACTGCATTGACCAAGTTGGTGCGCCAAGGTAGTTACCACGGCTGCGAGCTTATTGCGGTCCGGCGAGTTACGCGAGATGAAAAAACTCAGAACCTTCACACCTGCAGTCTCGAGTTGACGGCAAAATGAACTAGCGATCGTTGTTTTCCCTTCATAAACCGGTAAGCTGCGGTGGAATGATTCAGAGCTGGTAACAGACCTGTGCCGGCCAGGCCAGCCAGCCAATACACGACGGGCCCATTCTCGCATGCTACCCAATCCCGGATCGTGGAAAGAATACTAACCCGTGTGCCGTCGGCGCAAGGCTCCGGAGCATCGCCGGAGTAATGCGCGGCGGTATGAGCAGGCTTCAGAATTTCGTCCAGACGCTCTGATTGTTAAATAAGATAAACTCACACATTTTACAGAGAATTCACATACCGCGTTCTCGAATCTCTGAACGCTCATTAGCGTGTCGTTCCTCGCTTTCTTGATGCAGCTTGAGCTCATATTCGACTTTCTCGGCTGCCTCACGTTGCCTCTCAGCATTACGCTCGCGTGCCTCCTCCGCTCGTTTTAGGTGATATTGAATTCGCCGAGCTTCTTCGCGCCGCTCCTCTTCGACCCGTTCAGACGCCTTGCGTTGCTGCTGAGCGTAGTGGTCGCGGGCCTCTTCTGCTCGTTGCAAATCTTGTCGAATGTGTTCATTCACCTCACGCTGTTCTCGCCCTAGCCTTTCTTGCTCAGTTTTGATCTCTCCACAGACACGATGAACTTCGCCAATGCGCTGCTCGGTGCGGATATCGGCGGCGATCTGAACGGCGTCAGTACGAAGTCATTGTGTACTGCCATTATCTCACCCCAAAAATTACAGCCGCATCAGAGATGCGCTGCTTCATGTCGGCGATCTTCCCAGCGGTCGAAGATGCGGTGAGGAATCGCGCTGTTCCGTGCGCCATGGTCTTGAAGACACCGGCTCCACTAACACCAGCGGTTTTCGCAACAAAAACTTTGGTTTCTATCAGTAAACTGCGGCAAATATCAGTTCAAAGTACGGCGAGATGATCAGCAACACACCCGACCAACTGGTGCACGCTCTTCAGTAGCGCATCTTGATCTTCCCCCGAGCAATTGCGCACTGCGAGGATCACCTGTGATTGCACCGCTGCTGCGTGCTTAAACAGACCCCTTAGGTCTTCTTTGTTTCTCCTCGCAGCCTGTGGGGATCGTACTTGAGTCGTACTGAGACTGGCAGTTGTTACTACTTACCGCCACCTGCACACTAATCGCGTGAACTACTTCAACGCTACCCTCCAGAATGTTGCTAAGCACCGGTAAGGTCTTCATTATCGGCCGTAAAATTGCCAGCACGGCATTGTAATCTTGGTGTTCCATTGAGACGGTACGATAAGCGAAAGCAAGAGGCAAAGGACGAAAACTGCCGTGGGCGGTGCAATGACATTTCCGGGATGTCACCCGCAAGTGCTGTACGCGCGATTGGCGGTGGTGTTGCAATCACTTCCGCGGCGCAGATGGGATTGTACACCAAATTCAAGTCCCAGGCTGTTGCGGCCTGGGAGTAGTCCCGCACTGGTGTTGTTAGAGGACCTGTGTTCAGTATACGAAGACGATGTTGAGGAAGTTGAATGAGAAGAGCTCGTTGGACTGGCGCGAGAGAGTAAGTTATAGAAGCTATGCATCTGCGTATCTATTACGAGAGTGTACCTGGCGTGAGGTAGTAAGCTAGAAGCCGACAAACTTCCGACAAACTCCGCGCCGGTGGCAATATGGTATAGTCACGTGCTCGACACTGTCTTCAACAGACAACACGCTGGGCCAAGTATCAACCTTTATATTTGATATAATCGAACTCAGCCAGCAGCGGAGGTTTGGAACATAAAGTTACCCACCTCGTTAAGACAAGTCGGTGTACATCATTGTGTCTCGGTAAAGCTAGAGTTCAATTAGCTTTGCGTCAATTTCAAGTATTCATTTATCTAAATCGTTGTTGAGTGGAGCTGAAGCACTGTTACCAAGGTTTAATTGCTAATTGCAAGGTATAATTACTAATTACAAAGTATAATTACTAATTACAAGGTATAATTACTAATTAGGAGCGGAGTTGAATATGCTTCCGTGTCACAAGACTCGGTAGAATGCCGTGTAGTCGGCGATTGAATTAACCTTGTCCTCGTCTCTGCCCGTCCTCTTGGTTTCTTGCGCCGCGCAGCCTCTACACCTTCCCACCCTCTTCTCGAACGCTCTCTGCGCACCTCTGGCTGCACACGAACCATGCCGCGCGCACAGACACTCGTCGCGCAACCACCTGCGCAATTTCAACCTACGTCGGCACCGACTACCGCAGCTACGGCGCGCGCCACACGTCGTGGTGCATCAGCAATTCTTCAATCCACAATATCTTCATCAGCAAAGAGTACCGCTGCAGCGATACCAGTACGACCGCCCTCGACCCAGCCCCCGTCACGCGCCGCACCCATGACTGACAAGGTGCCATCTCGACCGCCATCACGCATCGCTCAGCCAATAGCATCGCAGTCATCTACACAGCAGGCGCGGGTGCTGTCGAAACCTCTTGCGCGTCCGGTCACAGTGAAGCCAGTCACCACGAGTTTGGACCGCGTGGCGCTGGCCAAATTATCTCGTGCGGACCTTCAAAAGCGGAGTAAGGACGAAGGTCTGAAGGCGACTGGTAAGAGCGAAGCACTCGTCGATGCGCTGGTACAACATTATGCGTGCGCATACTTTGACCTACTTCGTATTCTTTCATTGACTTGTCTTTGCGCGACGTACAGCTCTCGAATGGCCCAACAGGCTGTCAAGACTTTCAAAGAAACAGAAGACGTGTTTTTGGCCTCGACACCTGCGTTGGCACCATCCACACCCCCTGCAGGCAACACCAACGCCATCTCGGTGCCCACTCTCGATTCGGAAACTCCCACCAACGCATCGTTTGACTTGGGCTTTGAACCATCATTCGCCATGCCGATTCCATCAAATTTCAGCTTCGACTTTGCCTCACCCAGTCCTGGCAAGGCGATCGCGTTCAACCCAACCGCCACGAGCACGCCTGCGCCGGCTAGTACAGGCGCAACACCGCCGCTCTTTGGCTCGTCTGTGTCCAATGCCGCTGCAGCGACTGGAACAAAGAAAAAGTCGAAGTTGCTCATGAGCATAGGCCTAGGGTCAGCCGGTGCACTGATACAGGCCACTGACGCAGCTGCAGTGGCTACTTCTGGTAAGTTTCTTTTGAGTACGTTGCGCTGCACGACTTGCTGACGACCGAGCACATAGCTGGCCCGACACACCCGACAAAAGCACCTGCAACCACGCCAGCAGCTACACTGACCGAAGGGGATACGGCGTCGCCTCGGACCCGACGTGCGCGCGAGACGCAGATGCGGCTTGGCATCGGACGACCAAGTCTACTCGGTGGGAGCGGCGCCCGAGTCAGCCATGGCTTAAAGGTGCGTTGCCAGCTCTCCATTGTCATTTAGTTTTGAAAGTAACATGCTCGTTGTCTTGTAGTCTGGTACCACTCTCTCGCGCGGCCGCGGTCGCGGCATGTCGTCGTCCCTGCACACCGGGCGCGTTGTCTCGGGCGTTGGACGCGTCGTTAGCGGCGCCAATGGTAACGGAAATGGGCGAGTCGTGTCTGGTTCGAAGCGCGTCGCGAGCGGGTCAATCGCGGTGAAACAGACGGGTCAGTGTCGTCTCATTATGGAGATGATAAAACAGCACTGACGAAACCTGCTCTTTTGGTATACGTGTCGGCTTTTCTTTTTTTCTTCTGCGTTCCGTTTCTTCTGCGCTCTATCGCTCATGTCCTGCTGTCAACCACGCTTTCACCCGCCGTGTGATTCAACATCCATGGTGCTTCTCTCATCCCTAATCTTTCGGCGTCCGACACTCATCCTGGTGGACTTGTCATAATGTGGGTGCGATGATGATCTTGGTCCCTTCTCACCACGTCTTGATTTCACCCCCATGCATCGCGCTTCTATTGCAATCTGACCGTGGTCTTCACTCTCCTTTGGAACTCTGCGTCCGTTTGCATCTGTGATTCTCCTGACCTACACCCCCTGTCCCTGCTCTCTGCGTGCGGTTCCGTGACTCTTACCACATTTGTCAGAAGCTGCCTTTCCACTCCCCTCTCGGACACTCGGCCGCAATTCTCGGCACCCGGCATCTACATCTTCTGCTGATGGGTGGTCCGGCTCCTGAATGCGGACCGTTCCTGTGGAATGGTCGCGTTGTCCTACTTTTCGTGGCACTCTGCAATTTGCATCGTCTACCCTGCGCACGATCCATCGGTGCGGTTTCGCATGCGATCACCGGTCCTCGACGGCCGTACCAAACCCGTATGTCCGAGCCTCTGTGCATATGCACCGCCTCGGGTACCGCGATTCTCTGCACCCGTTGTTTGCCACGCTTGTATGACGCGATGTCGAGGCATGTTGGGTCTACCAACTGCCAAACCGGTGCTGTTGCCTGTCAACGCGCCGTGGCGACGGATGGTGGTTCGCTTCACGACGGGTGACGGGCTCTCTCGCGACCGCGCACTGGCTGCTGCGCCGGTTTCTGCGTCTACTGACCGTCGTGCGGTGAATGCTGGCCGTGTCATTACGCGGTTATCATGCCCTATCTGCCTTCCGATGCCTTGACTGGAGATGTATGGTGGTGCGACGTTGCGGCTCCTGTGCACAACTCTCCGGAGTGGTGGACATGTGCTCCCCTTGCCCACGCTCCAACATTCTATCTTATGCTTCTTTTTGCTTTCGTGGCGTTCTACAACCTAAACCGTACCTCTTGGGTGTTCAACCTTTATCCCTTGTGCTTCTCCGTCGCTGCACCGAATCCGCCCCTTGTCTCAATTTTCGGATAATCCTGCCCTATTTACGCATTCTGGTCCGGGCCTTGCACCTCCTCTGTCTTTGTCTGTTCTCGGATGTGCCGTCCCGGCTCTTCGGGCACTGTTCGTTTTCCTTCGAAAACTCGATGTATTCTTCAACTCTTCGGCACTTTTGCCTCCTTCTGGTGACGTGCGCCGATTGGTCCTCGCCGTACCTGGTTCTCCAAATGCCGACACTCGACGATTTTCGCCACTTCGTGAATGACTCTCTCACGGCACATGGCATTACGATGTACAGAGTCATCCGGTGATCTCCAAGGTACGTTTGATTGCGTCATTGTTCACTGTTCTGTTCTGCCTGTTCTGTGTCTCGCCATCGCTTGTTCGTTGCCCATCGCCATTCCATTGATGCAGTTGAGCACGGGTCAAGCACGCCGTTACCTCCGTACCGGCATCGCGTGCCCAAATTGGCATCGTGATTGTGCGTCCGGTATGCAAATCTAGCACAGCCGTGCATTGCGGATCGCCCCCTTCTCATTCCTCTTGTTGGCCTCCTTGATCTCAAGCAGTGGCGATCCTGTGCTCCGTCGCTCATACCTGCCTCTTCCGGCTGTGCCCGTGTTCGCTGCTGTGTACCCTCGTACTCTCAATCACCCATGTCAGCATCAATACACACGGTGCGACACATCGCGGGTACGACTCCTGGCGTATTTGGTCGCTAGCCACATGCGTGTCGTGTATCCTGTTTCGTCCTCGGGTCTTTGGCCCCTCGGCACGTGCGAGTCTTGCCAGTACGCTCAGGGGCGAGAGCCACGCCCCATGCTTCGCTCTACAGTCGCATCTTTCGCCGTGTTGAGTGCGCGCGATACACGGACACGAAAATCTAACGTGCAATTCCTTTGATAGCAGATGGAGCGCGGCTGGAGAGTATAAGTGAGGACGTATCGATGCGAGAGGAGGGGTCGTCATCTTCCTCCGCATCCTCGTCGTCGCTCGGTGTCGACAAAGGTACGCACTATTCGTTGACTGCTGCAGTTTGTGCAGTGCCTGACTTCACTCCTCCCATGGCACTAATTGAACGTCCAGGCAAAGGCAAGGCCATTTCCCCTCAACTTCAGCAACACCAAGAGGAGATGCCTTCGCATCCTATCGTGCCCATCGACGTCACGCCCAGGCATGCCGCGCGTACGTTTTCATTAGTTGAGAGTTTCGTGCCATCATCTGACTCACTTCGTGCCATTCTGTCACTCCCCTTCCGCTCTCTCTCAGCTCTCCGAACAGACCCCGCTGTTTTGACGCGTCTCGCCACGCTTGAGGCCTCCATGTCCCGCATCGGCACACTCGAAACCCGCGTCAACGCGCTCGAAGCCCAGAATGCCGCCTTACTAGCTCGCGTCGCGGCTCTCGAAGCTCTCCGCAGCCCCAGCAGCTCTGCGTCTACCTTCTCATCCAACAGCGGCGGCCCCCCCTCAGGCGCGGGCCAGGGCTACCCGGGTGGGGTTACGCTGGACACCACCAACAGCAGTTCAGCGCAACTCAGTCGTACGGTGGACAGAATGCTGGAGGTGCTCAGTATGGTGGCGCGTATACGGCGTACGGCGGGGCCCAATGGGCTGGCACCCCATCCAGTCTTGGAACAGGGTCAAACCCAACACCCACACCTTCGACGCCAATATCTACTCGAGCCACTGGTCCCATGCAGATGCCACAGATTCATCCCGCCATGTCACAAACTGTGTCCCCTGCTCGCCATCGACAGCAGAATCCAAGCCCGGCTCTCAGCGTAGCCAGCCTACCCCAGAGCGAAATGGTTAGAGGCGGCGCAAGGTACGTCAGTCCGTAGAGAAGTGATCAGTCTGCTGACATCCTTCACCAGCAGTACCACACTCCGTCCAATGTCAACCGTGCCTCAATTCTCTTTGAATCCACTCTCGGTGCAACCTCAGCAGGAGGGGCAAGTTCTTGAGGCAATCACACCCTCCAAGCCTGCGCATACGCAAGCCCATCTTAGTCTCGGCGTGCCTGGACGTCTTCACCCCTCACCCGTTCCTCCTCAACCCGCCCAACCAACGACAGGTCCCGGGACATCACTCGGCGCAACTGGTCGCGGACATGGCGTCCCTACTGAACGCAGGTCCAGCTGGCTCGAAGGTGTTGTCGAGGATTCGCGCGAATGGGAGACCAGTTTCATCGCCAGCGCTTCCACCGGTCGCACGAGTACGCCTATGCGCAGACAAAACCAACGAACTTCGGCTCGTCATCGATCGGACGCGCGCCGCATGTCTACTGCCTCCAGCGTGGGTGACGAGACGACAGATGTGATAGGCTATGATCCGCCACCGGCCCGCTTGGCCGCGCCGGTGCTCATCATACATTCAACCCCGACCTCAATCTTGATTACCAGTCTCAATATCCGTATGCTGTGGGCTTTGACACCAACATTTCCACCGTCGCTTCGGACATATGGAGGCGCACCGCCAGTTTTCGACGCGGCCGGTAACGTTGTGCTCAACCCTGTTCGCAACATGGCCATCGAACAGCAACACCTTTCTCACAATCCGACGATTAATTTGGCGCAAATCTCGCTCGATGATAGCATTGCGGCAATGTTGGATGCCAGTGTACTGGAGGGTCTGCAGACCGGAGATCTCGGTGGTTTGAACGGATTTTCCTCATCGGAATCGGCTGAAAAGATGGTGACTCAGACGCTAGGTCAAATCAGCATGCCGAACCCCGTGTCCCTCGCCGCACCTTCGCCTTCTTCCGTTGCCGCTCCCAGTCCAGCTGAAACTGCGGTGGCTTTGTCTCCGCCATTTTCTAAGACAAGCGAGAACCCGACGAAAGTTGACCTCATCATTCACCCTCATGCATCCAGTATCGCTATTCCGCAGGACAGCGGGGTGTTTTCGCCCGGTCTGGCCATATCGATCCCAATGGGTCATCCAGCAAGTGTTTTCGCCGGCTCGCCGCACTCCATGCACGTACCTACCCTCGTCCGCGCTCCCCGAGTTGGGCACCATGGCACGATGAGCCAACAGGCGACCGACGCACTGACGCAGAGGAAGGTCTCCGCGAGAAATGGTACCCTGAACAACCTGCATCGGCGCAGCTCGAGGAACGCAATCAACAAGTTCGTGGATCTGAATGACATCACTGGCATCAGTGTTCTCTCGAAGAGGACCAGAGATGAAGAGACTGATGCTCTTGAACTGTACCCTGTGAGCATCTATCTTGCTCGAATTGGTTTCAGAAACTGACCCAGTCGCAGGCAATGGATACCGAGCTATCTCCGTCTGGTCCGCGCCCACGCAAACGCATCTGTATTGAGGGTGCCCGCGGATCTTCTTTCACCGCTCCCAAGGCCGTGTCTGCCATCATCGCCCAAATCTCGCCACCAAGTACTCCAACGCGTGTCTCGCACCTTGTCACCGTCCCCAACAGTGGCGCTCGTATGCCGCAGTGGGCCTCTCAAGCCTCGCCAAGCGCACTTGGCCCTCTGATGAGTGCACACATCTACACCCGCACTGCCATTGAACGCGGGAACATGGCCCCTCCTCGCGGCTACGTTGCTCCCGCCGGCTCGCGACTGCCTTTGTCTTTCGCTCAGTACCAGTACGCATACGAAGCGGATGAGAAGAGACGCAGGGAGCGAGTAGAGCGACTCGATCGCGAGGTCGCCAAAGGCCGTCACGAACAGGAGCGCCGGATACGCTGGGCGCGCGAGGAGATGAGGCGCGATCCGTACGGGCTTGATCCGAAACACGAGGACGAGCTTGCGGCGATGTATCCTGACCCGGTGGACGCTGGTATCAGCTTTGCGGCCATCGGTGCCGGGTGGGAGTGAGCGTTACTCCCAATTTATCTCTTTCTCGTTTCACTGGCTTCATATACACTTTGATCGTTTGAGCCATGTATCCCGACTCTGTGCCCTAGTTACGTGATTGTTGCGCACATCGCGTTAGTTCTCCTTTGTACATCAGTTGCTACTTTCTGCTCTACCCTGTATCACCCAACTCGCAAAAGAAGACCACATTCCTGCACCTTACTGCATCCATACTCAGCCTGTTCACGGGCTAATTGTGCCGATTTCTTCTTTGATGGCAGTAACGTGCAAAAGTATGAGAGTTTGGCTGGACAACTACAAAAGATTTGACAGAAGGAGTTGACAAGAAGAAAAACCTGGGGTGTCAGCGGTGTTGATTTGCGCTGATGATAGCCACAGCCGTTCCGCATTGCCCCTCGCCTCTCCAAGCGCATCGTGGTCTGGATGTTTGAGTACTCCCCGAGGATGACAGTGCTCATCCAATGCTGACACGATCTCGCAGATTCGTTCCAGCTGCTCTTGTGTACGCTCTATTCTACTTCTTGCGATGCTGAAGACCGCTGACCCTCCATGCCATGATGCTTGCCACGCCTGGCACCTTGGTGAAGAACCAAAGCCCCATGATACGGAGCCACGGCCCCCAGCCAGCACCACCCTTGTCAAGCTCCATCATTCCTTCAACAAAGTCAATAGTTTCGCGAGCGATGGCCTTCCGGCGGAGCGAAAAGGCTTGGAAGATCTCATCTTTGTCCAGCTGAGGATGATCTTTCTCCTCACGTTCCGCGGTGCGCCGCAATTGCCTCAGCGAGCTCGACACCGTCGCAGATACCCATGTTCATGCCTTGGCCGCCGGCAGGGCCGTGCTTGTGGGCGGCATCACCAATAAGAAGGATGTACGACGCAGCTCCCGATGCTCGTTGTACGAAGCGGTCCGCGAGTGCTGGCTGTGTTCGGAAGCGTGCGCTGCCGAGCAGTTTGGCGATACGTGGAACGGCGTACTGCTTCGAGTGCGAGCCTGGACCACGGGTGTCCAAGATTCGTTGCACGTACTCCTCGCTCGGCGACTGGGGAGGCGTTCCAGGAATTGCAATGTAGAGCCGGAAGAGATTGGTGTCCTTCGGCTTGGTTCCATCCTCAGAAACCTTGATTACTGGCGCGATAAGAACGTTCCCATCTACTCCAACCATCATCTGAATGCGGTCACGGGGAACGTTTGCAGGGACAGGGTCTGCCAGTTGGACATCTGCAACAATGAAGTTGACCTCGTCGCTTGATGGAAGCGTGCCGTCGGCCTTGGTGTACGGGTTGAGGTACGAGATACCTGCGCCGGCCCGGACCTATGAACACCATATTGTCAGCAGTTGCTGAGATTTCGACGGCCTCACGGTGCAGATAAACTTACTAGGGAGTTACTGCCGTCGGCTGCTACAACATATCGCGCAGTGACCTTCTTCCCAGACTGAAACTCCACCGACCAACCATCGCTGCCCTGGTGCACTCCAACTACGCGGTGGCCGTACTGCACTTGTATTCCGCGGCGGGCAAGATGATTCCGCATTACAGCTTCGGTTGTGTGCTGGTGAAGGAAGAGGATAAAGTTGTATTTGGTGTATGCCGAGTTTGAGCTCATGTCGATGTTAAAGATCGGACGCTCCCAAGTGTCTAGCGCGGTAATCGTCGGCGATTTGATTCCCTGCCACATAATGTCGTTCACGAGACTGTTATCGACCGTCTCGAGGGCCTAGTAGAAAATCTGATTAGACCGTTTCCGTCAAGATACCGTGGTCTCTTACCTCAAGGGCGTTCGCATGCATGATAACAGCACGAGATTCAGCATGCCCTCCGTCTCTTGCGTCAACGAGGATGAAAGGGATGTTGCGGGCCGCAAGACCCAGCGCACATGCCAGACCGCTTGGCCCGGCGCCAACGATTATCACCTCGCAGGTGGGCGGGAGAGGCGCATCCATAGCTAATGTGAGATTGAGAAAGAGGAGTTGAAGTGCTGTAGAGCTTGTTGAAATTCTAGCTTTCAACTGCGCTGGCTTTTTGAATAAAGGCGGACGCAGGCGTCCAGGCTTGACATGGATGCGTGACGTGTGCCGCAAAGTTCGTAAGCACCGGATTGGTGAGCGCGACTGCGAAATGCGTTGGATCACTCCCAAATCGAGGAATTGAAGAAAGGTTGAATCGGTCAGAGTTGCTGACCATGAAGCGGCGGGGCGCCGATACTGCCGGTCGATCCAGCAACGCGCAAGGCGAAGAAGAAGATGGCGAGTGATAGCCTTACTATATCTCACATTAACCATTTGTAACATCAAGTCGATCGGCCTTGGTGCAAAGTTTTTTCATATGATCATGGGCGAGCTCACGGATGATTTTGTACCTTTGACAAGTACGGAGATGAGGAAAATATTTATTCATCTGGAAGCCGCTCATGATACGATACAGAAGCGTCCTGAATCAGGGTACAGGGGACTCGTCATGCCGCGGTACTTGCGCCGCAGTTGTATCCGCAGCCGTTTAACTTATCTCCGACTGGCGTAACGTGGTTTCGGCAGCGATATGCGCTAATCAAAACAACCCGGTAAATACACCGCCGCCGTGAAATTGCCGGTGGAAGATTCTCGGACGACTAATCATACAAGTGAGACCCGAATTCCCGTTGCACCTGCGCTATGAAATGTTCCAACTCTTCGCTTCTGATGATCAGCTTCCAATCCAAATAGTTAAACATCTCGCACTCCATCCTGAACAAAACCTTGGTTGAGAATAGTGACATTCCCATTTCGGCCCACTCTCCGTTCGTGTGGGCGATGTCCGACATGGTCTTGCTAGCGATCATAAATGAGGCGAGGAAGAGTCGAAACCCGCAACTGCCTCGTGCTTTCGGGAACCGTGATTTAAGTTTCTTCAGCAGGTACAGTGCACCGTATGCGGCGAAGTACCAGTTGGACAAGCCGGCGTCGCGTAATATGACGGCGATGAACCGAGTCAAGTGGTACACGCCTGCGACGTCCGTAGGCGAATTCATCTTGTCGGGGCATTCGAAGGAGCTGACCAGAAACGATTTGCATATTACCGCCGTGTTTCGAATAGCCTCGGAACGGTTAATGTCTTTCCCCGCATGATATGATTCCTTCAAGTAGTTATCCATTAGTATTTACCGGTGCCGTGACGCGCAGACTGGACACACACACCGATATTTCCGGTGTCCGCAATCCTATATCTGCAGGCTCATGTTCGGGGACCAGGTCCCCGCGCGCGACCCAGTTATGCTCATATTGCGCCAGACGAGCCTCCAGTCGCGTGCGCTGCTCCCGTTCCCGACCGATCTCAACTCGCATCTGCGCCTCTAAGCGATCCCGCCGCGCCGCGTCCTGGCGCGATCTCGCTTCGACGACTCTGAGACGCTCCTCGGCAGCTATGCGCGAGACTTGCTCTTTTTCAAACAGCGCGCGCCAATCGGACGTGGGGGTGAGTTTGGAGTGGGTGGAGAAGGTAACGGAGTGTCGTCGTCGTCGTCGTCGAGCAATACGTCGTCGAGCAATCTGGGCGTCCATTCGGGTGAGATGATGCTGCGGTTGGAAGGTGCTGAATATAACGAGTCTAGAGTGAAAAGACTCCGCGGGGAGCCATTGATCGCCGCAAACATTGTATTTGTATTGGAAGAGGAGAGATACGCGGTGGGGGCCTCGCTCTGCCACTGGCGCGTAGTGTGTCGATCAGGTCGCGCTTTCTCTGACGAGTGGGAGGGAGGCGCCTGACGCTGAATACTTCTTGGTTACGAATATAACACAGAACGCTTAAGCAAAGGTAGATGTGGATAAGTATACAGCAGACGTGGCGCAGGGCGAGAGAGGTAAGGAATAGGAGGCGCCGGCGATGCGCCGACGATGTCCTGGCTGCACAGCCGATTTCCGATATGAATCCTAACATGCTTCACAAGCTACAGAGGTGTATATATATTTGGTCCAAGTCAGACCAATGTTGGCCAGAAGCATTGATGAAACCAGTGTGGCGAAAGTGGAAGTAAATAGAACCGGAAATGTGACTTGAACGGTCAGTGGTTAGACCGCAGCTGAACGGGCCGCTTTCTTGGTGTTGACATAAGACCGCATGAAGGGCGCAATGACACGGATTGATGTGTACGTTGAGTGAGAATCTGGGACATTGCACATCGGACACGCCGTTGCTCGCGACTCATGAATGTCAAGCCTCATGCTTTGGCAATATCGATCTTGGTGCGGCTCCGAGCCTCAGGTGTGGCACACAAAGGGGCCCCAGAGCGGAACAGAAGCGGTGAAATGAGGGGAGAGAGGTTCGCCACCCGCTAGCCAGCCGTCAAAGGCCAGCAGCGTGATCGGCTGTGATGGCGAACCCTCGAGCGTGGACGGTCGGGAGCCAGACCCCCTCGAGGGAGCGCAGCGACCGCGAGGTAAGTCTAGGTGCCGGGCGGCGGAGCAAACCATCACTGTCTCTCCCGCCGGGCGCGAACGTTGCATAGCAAGTGTCGCCGCCGTTCTCGTCCCACCCACCAACTCTTTTTGGATCCAGTGTCGGCGGTTCGGGGGCACGCTCGGTTATGTATTCGAGAACTGGCGAGCTGGCTCAAAATGATGCCGAGACCGGAGATGTTACGTGCTAGATGTCTCAAAGTTCAAAAGCACTTCTGTTCTAGGCTGTGAACCCGCCCGGAGTTAAGGATGTTGGTCACAGATGTTTTGAAACAAGACAAACGGCTGCAACACATGGACCGTAACTTTTGGCCTGGTGACCAGTTCATAACTCGTGTCTAGGCTGTCCTGCTGGCACCACGCACTTTTTGGAGTTCTGTCACATTATGTAGCATCGTCATTCCCCGCATTCTACAATGCCGAGACTAACGTCTGCCGGGACGTGCGCCGATCTCGCTGTCCTTATCTGGTGACTCATGGGTACCCGCTAGCACAAGACACTGGTACGTGAAGATCCACTTGGAGAGGTCGAGGTGCCTACTATGAAGGTCTCGCGCTCGCTGATGCCTGCCGTCATAAGGATGCTCCGCCCGTGTTCACGCGCCTGATGTTTCGAAGATCCAGGGGCTGCCGAAGCTGAGCTCGTGTGACGAAGTACGGCAGAGTTGGCACTTCCTAATATATTCCAAGGTGCAGGCACGATCAGGATGGGTATATTGGCATAGTACAGCTCGCGGCAGACCATCGGTTGGACGTGCGAGAACCGCCATCTCAGTGAGGCATTTGTCATCCGGTTGCAACCTTGTGTCGCTTATTAGTCATGTAAGGGAACGACACGCTGGCGCTGGCCTCGCCGGAGCAAACAGAGGCCCGGGATCGCGCTTTGCCGGGATGTGTCAACGATTGCGCGATTTGACACTTGGCTCACTGATAAAATGGCCCTAGCGCATCCGCGACACGTTGCGCTCACTCCCTTCCCCCCCTCATTCCTACCCGCTAAACATGTATCCCTCGACGAGCGCTACTAGCACCAGTGCTAACTACGGCTTTGGCACGCGCCTCATCCATGTCGGCTCTGAGCCTGACCCAGTCACCGGCGCCGTCATTCCTCCAATCTCGCTCAGCACGACGTTCAAGCAGGATGCGCCTGGCATTTACAAGGTGCGTTGCAAGTTTCTTATTCGTTTGCAAAGCAATTTCCGCGTATCATTGCGAAATTCTTCTCGCAACTCTATATTCTTATCTCGTTTTGCGACAACATTTCGCCGCGCCGACGCGACACTCGCTGTTACTAGTACTGCCCTCTGCACGCAGTGCTGGCGGCAGAGCTGTGTTTGATTTGTGCGGCACCATGCAAAGCGGGCTATTGTGAATCGCCGTGAACTGCATCTTATGTTATGGTTCCCTGCGCTTCGTCGAAATGCTCATTCATCGGCGCCTCGCTGAAGCCGAGCGATGCACCATGCACCGCTCCTCATTGCACTGTCTGGACCCCAAACCCTATGACACTTAGTGCTCTCCCCGCCGGTGACATGTGACGATGTGCTGACCCAAGTCCATCCGCAGGGCTACGACTATTCTCGATCCGACAACCCTAACCGGAATGCCTTGGAACGCCTACTGTCGAGCATCGAGTCTGGCGGAGGTCGCGCGTTGACTTTCGCATCTGGATCCGCGGGAACAGCATCTCTGTTACAAGCACTCGGACCCGACTCGCACGTCCTCAGCATAGATGACGTGTACGGTGGCACGAACCGTTACATGCGCCGCGTAGCTGCCGAGGTACAAGCACTAGGGCTGGACTTCCTAAACCTCGCCAACGCTTCTGACGAGGAAGTTCTGGCTGCCATTCGTCCCGATACGAAGCTTATCTGGGTTGAGAGCCCAACGAATCCGACACTGCGCCTTGTTGACCTCCCACGGCTATCCAAACTCGCCAAGAGCACACCTGCGCGACCACTCATCGTTGTCGACAACACCTTCCTGTCACCATACTACGCGAGCCCACTCAAGATCGGTGCCGACATCGTGCTACATTCAATGACCAAGTACATTAACGGGCACTCGGACGTGGTGATGGGCGCGCTCGTCTTTCCTCCCGCATCCGACGCACGGGTAGACGCGCTATACGAACGTACCAAGTTCATCCAAAACGCATTCGGCGCCGTCCCCAGCGCACACGACGCATGGCTTTTGCAGCGCGGCGCAAAGACTTTGCACCTCCGCATGCGCGCACACGGGCTCAACGGCCTCGCCGTCGCCCATGCGCTCTCGCAATCGCCACTCGTTGAGAAAGTCGCCTACCCCGGCCTACGGTCCTCGCAATACTTCGACCGCGCGCTCCACGTGGTCGAACAGTCCGAGGGCGGATCCAAGCTGCTCGCGGCGCTGCGACGCACCAACGACCCAGCACTGGACGCCGGCGTGCCGTTCGGCGGCGTCGTCAGCTTCTGGCTGCGCGGCGGCGAGCGCGAGACGCGCCGGTTCCTCGCGCGATTGAGGCTGTTTGCGCTCGCGGAGAGTCTGGGCGGCGTCGAGAGTCTCGCGGAGGCGCCGGCGGTGATGACGCATGCGTCTGTGCCGCGCGAGCAGCGCGAGCGGTTGGGCATTACAGATGGCCTCGTGCGGTTGTCGGTCGGCGTGGAGGAGGGCGAGGATTTGATTGCGGATGTGCTTCAGGCGCTTGAGTATGCGGTCCAGGCGGACGATGAGGTGCTCAGTTCCGGCTCGTCGGTCGCTGGTGACCGTGACTCGTTGCTCGTTTCTACTGCTGCGACGCCGCACACGGCTATGACGAGCGTCGAGAGCCTGCCGCTTGAGGAAAAGGTTGCGTAACGACGCTGATTCGTTCACTTGACCTGAATTTCTAGTTGTGTTTGTTGCGCTGTTGCTCGACTCGCGGTGTCATGTATTTTATCCTCCAGCACTAGAAGACAAGTGACGATCACATTAATTGCGCTTCATCAATTTTGAGCGTTGCGGCGTCTCGGACCGCAAAAGATGCTTCACGCTATTCTTCCTAACTCCCACGACTTGGTAATCAGGCACCAGTATTAGAAGCCGCGAACGTGATGCTTCTGGACACACGATGCCGTCCATATCCGCTCTACTGTACTCATTCACTCCGATGACTTGACCCACATTTGGTATTGCCCTCGGTGTGTACTATGATTGTTCACGGACACGCTTCTTCAAGCACTGGACTGCAATGTTTACCTCTCCCTTGTCTCATGAGTGGCTGAGCATATTACCTCAACCTTTCATTTCCGCGCCACAGTGGGAGAAGCACTGACGACGCAAAATATTCCCTGGATCGCGCCTTCAAGTCGGATTTCATCCGCGATACATGTACATCGAGGCCGACGGTATGTCGCCATTCGACCTCGTTATCAATCCTTCCCCTCTCCGTCCCCACCATGAACGGTCTCTTCCAGCCCAACAAGAGCACGATCAACGGCGGCTTTGGCTTTGGGACTCGACTCGTCCATGTCGGATCCGAGCCGGAGCCAGTGACTGGCGCTGTGATTCCAACCATCAGCCTTAGCACTGCTTATCAGCAGATTGCACCGGGATTCACCAAGGTGAGAAGGACGTCCAGTCTGTCTTCAGATGCCCTCGTTGGATATCTCATCATCGTCATGGTCGTGTGACCACCTGCCGGCTCGCTGTCCTAAACCCACTGCACCCTCTCATACGCTCATCCTCGTCTCAACCTGCATAGCTAACTTATGTCTCTGTACTAGGGATATGACTATTCACAAATTGACAATCCGAATCGAAACGCATTGGAACGTCTGCTGTCTAGCATCGAGTTTGGCGGCGCCCGTTCTGTGACTTTTGCGTCTGGATCCGCCGCGACGGCCTCCATCTTGCAAGCCCTCGGTCCGAGCTCTCACATAGTCAGTATCGACGATGTATACGCCGGGACAAACCGCTACATGCGCCAGGTCGCTCCCGAGGTACAAGGTCTTGCCGTCGACTTTATCGACCTGGCAGACGCGTCGGACGACGAGATTCTGGCTGCCATCCGACCGGAAACAAAACTCGTCTGGGTTGAGAGCCTTACCAACCCCACTTTGCGGCTCGTTGACCTACCCCGACTGGTCAAACTTGTCAAAGGCACGTTCGCACGGCCCCTCATCGTCGTAGACAACACATTCCTGTCACCGTTCTACGCCAGTCCGCTCAAGCTCGGTGCCGACATCGTCCTACACTCCATGACCAAATACATCAACGGACATTCGGACGTTCTGATGGGCGCACTTGTCTTCCCTCCTGTGTCGAACGGCGCCAATGCGCTGCTGGACGCGTTGTATGAGCGTGTCAAGTTCATGCAGAAGGCCGTTGGCGCCGTTCCGAGCGCGTACGACGCTTGGCTCCTACAGCGCGGGGCAAAGACATTGCACCTCCGCATGCGTGCGCACGGTCTCAACGCCCTTGGCATTGCATACGCACTCTCTCAGTCCTCACATGTCGAGAAGGTAGCGTATCCCGGTCTACATAGCTCGCCATACTTTGAGCGCGCGGTGCACGTCGTCGAGCAGTCTGAAGCAGGAGCAAAGCTTCTAGCCTCCCTGAGGCGCACAAATGACCCCGTGCTCGCGACAGGGATACCGTTCGGAGGCATGGTGAGCTTCTGGATCAAAGGCACCGAACGTGAGACGCGGAGATTCTTGGAGACGCTGCGCCTGTTTGCGCTCGCCAAGAGTTTGGGCGGTGTCGAAAGTCTCGCAGAGGCCCCGGCATTTATGACGCACGCATCGATTTCGCGAGAAGAGCCTGAACGGCTGGGCATAAGCGATGGACTCGTTCGGTTATCCGTCGGTGTGGAGGACGGTGAAGATTTATTGGCGGATATTCTCCAGGCGCTAGAGTTTGCTTTTCAGACTGATTGAAGGCTCTAGCCGAGATTTCGGAGACCATGTTGTTCAAGGCGAACTCGCTCCTATAACTTGTATACCAGCAAAGACCCCATTTTTCAATGCACTAATAGTAGCTCCGCTGATGGAAATAGCTCGGCAACTCTAGATTTTATCTTTATGAGTGTAAGGACAGCATGAAGTTATCCGAGCGGACAACAAGTTGACCAGATCGAGCCGTCAACCCTACTAAATCCGCGAAAAGCATCTCAATGGCACTTTTCGTGCTGAGTTTTCAGATTGTTTGTATCCCTCGGCCATCATGAGAGCATATTCAGCTCGTTTTGAAATCGAAAGGTGCGTCGTACTGGTCGGCACCTGCCCGGCCGGCAGACAGCCGACGTTTGAGATCATCTTGTCTTCTCGCTCCCACGCAAAAGCAATGTTGTCTTTCGCCGAAAGACATGGCATCTCAAACATCCTCCACGTGACCCTCCAATCCGTTTCTACGCGTGCAAGCAGGTGGGCATGCTCGTGCAAAGGCTGATATTTACACAGCTGATGCGCGCCTGACATGTATCCACTGCAGTGATGAGGAGCTTAACGGGGCATACGATGAAATTCGAGACTTTGCTCAGAACACGTTGCGCGAAATCCGCCATGGCTTGCAACGTGACATGCGCCAACAGTGCATTAACAGCCCTGGGAGTCTGCATGCGCCTCAGATCGAGCATGTCGGCACACCTCAGGCAACTCTTAATGATGAAGACGGGGTCGTTTATCTCTCCAAATCTCTGCAGTCTCCCTCAACAGTTGAACAGGTCGCACCAGCAGAACATCAAGAAGGCATTGAGCACATAGGAGCCCAAGAGCAGGTCGATTTGCGTTCTGTTGGACGGATCTGGAACGACGCTCCTGATTCGGCGGCAAAGGAAAGAGGCAGCCCCTGCGCAGAGACAGAGGCAAAACCTGAACTTGCTCCTTCCGCTGGGAGCACCCTCAAGCAACCGTTATTGACGGCGGCGGCGGTCGCGTGTCGTTCCACTAGGTTCACGAGCGAGGTCTTGTGTATCATCCTCGACTACCTAACAACACCTTATGTCCAAGGTCAGACAAATTTGCGGCAGGGTCATTTCAAGGGCTTGGTAGCAGCGTCGCATGTCAGTAGGTTTTGGAGGGCCGTAGCTATGCG
Organism: Auriculariales sp. MPI-PUGE-AT-0066; assembly: GCA_020744175.1. Taxonomy (NCBI): domain Eukaryota; kingdom Fungi; phylum Basidiomycota; class Agaricomycetes; order Auriculariales; species Auriculariales sp. MPI-PUGE-AT-0066. The sequence goes on from JAGTJP010000109.1 coordinate 53,288, forward strand.
ACCGGAGTTATGGATGTCCATTCACTCGCTCGGCATCAAAGAGATGGAGAACATCAATGAGCTGCTGTGTCGCAGCGGTGATCGGCTGATCCACATCGTATCCCTGCAGTTCGTCACCTCGCGCAAGTTCAACTTCACACGAACCTTCACGGGTTTGACTGCTCACTGGCATCGCTTCGTTGCGTTTGAAGCCACTGCAAGCCCACGACAGTTCCCCGTTCTCAAGGCCTTTTTCAGAGCCTTGCGTGATAGCCGTGCGACGAACATGCAATCATTCAGGCTTGAATGTGACGCTCCGATACGTCTCCCGTTGCAATCCTTCGGAGAGGATGCCCCACGCTTGCATCGGCTCGTGGTTTCCTCTTTTCAACTACCCGAGCCCGTAGATCAGGGCGGACCCCGGGTGCTGCGTTCGGTGCGCGCAATTGAGCTGTTGGACGAGAGGCTGCTCTCCCATCATATCCTTCGCCAAGTCCTAGACGCGGTCCCCCAGGCGAGCGACCTTACTATCAAGATGCCTTTGCTCGATGCTGCGTACGCCGAGCGAGACTGGACCGCTCCAACACTGTCCAGAGTCAAGTTGGGTGAGGCAACCACGCTGGCATGCCCACATGGGGCGGATATTCGTGACGTCATGATACCGACGCTGGCATTCCTCCACCATCGCGTGATACGACACCTGCACCTTGTTGCCCCGCACGCATCTACCGTACGCTACGTTTTATCTACCCTCGAACCGCCAGAAGAGCTGCGTATTGGGTTTGATAGCGGTGTGGCACGCATCATTCTGCGATCCTCAGCGGCGAGGTACACTCGTGTGATCAGTGACATTCTTCCGATCGACCTGAACTCGGCATTGGGCGACCTCGACGACGGCCGTGGTTGGTTCAAGGACGTTGTTTCTTTTTCCATTTCTATGCATGTGCTGGCGTCGGCCTGGGAGACTCTCCACTCTCGTTTGGGAATAGGCGCAATGCGTGCGATGCAATCTCTTACGATCGCTGTACCTTACCGCCCACCCGCACGACGGCACGATGCGCCGTCTATGTTGGATACCAGACAACTTCGCTGGAAGTTCCAGAGTCTGCGCCTACTTGTTCTGGCAGCGGACATTGGCGACGTGGACGTTGGCATACCCTATCCAGAGAGCGAACAAGTTGGCGATGTGTTCACCGTGCGCGTCTCAGACCTTCTCGCCTTCATACAGGACGGGTTAGAACTGGGTTCTCCGCTGCAGAAGGTGGTTCTTCGCGGCGTGCGGTTGATAGAGCAGTTTACCGGTGTGGAAGTCGACGAGCTGCGCCGCTGTGTGGGTAACGTTGTGATGGAATCCTAGAGTGTGAATATCTCCACATTTGTATTACTTGGTCTCGACACTCGCACCCTTCGATGTCCTCTTTGCATTATTTTGCAGTAATCAGGGGCTGTATCAATGTGTCAATGCTTCGCTACTGAGCATTGTGCAGTGCAGTGAGGCTATGATGTATTAGGCTGGGTGAAGCTTTATAAGAGGTACACCATGATCAGCCCAGTGGGCGATGGAGGGATGCGTCTTGTTTGACAGACCCAAACGACGCCTGTGAACATTAACGGACACGAAGATTATCCTGCACCTGGTCGTTGATCAAGGGCAAAGCAATCCGCAATTATCATCCCACCAGCAGACTGGATCTGGGAGGTTCCCGCAGTTTGGTGGATGGCTGGGCTTTGGGGGAATGCTGTAAGTGAATGACAGCGTAGATGTCGTGGTGGTTGTGGTGGACGGTTTAATCGGCGTCGTGGTGATGGTCGCGCCGGCGACGAGTGCGATACTAGCTGAGAGACAGAGTACTGCGCGCAGCATGGTGGGCCAAAGCCGAATTGTTGAGAGCTGATCAATATCATGCCCAGCCTTTTATGAGACCAAAAGCTTACCCACAACCCTGAACACGGGGGTTCGATTTAGTCATGTGACATCGGCTCTAACCCCTGCATGATGGCCGTGTTCGCCGAGAAGATTGGTAGCAGTTCAAATTTGAACTGCCCGCGATCGCTACGACCTCTTCTTGGTACTCAATACCTACACAAGGGTCGCCGTTTGTTCCGCGGCCAATACAGGCACCAGTGGACGTGTTGCTCTCCATCAGCGCTTGAGCCTTATCATAACATGAGAATCGCACTTATTCGGGATATTTGTCAATGCAGGCGTCAGGGCCGCAGCCGTCAGCTATGAAAGTTCTGAAGGGTCACTACAAACAAAAAATTGCCATGCTTGTAAGTTTGCTGTCCCAGCCAAACATCGAAATTACAGCAAGGCATTTTGGTACGAAGTACCATCAACCTCAGCTCTAGGTCATCATCGCTATCAGGATTTAAGATACCATGAGCAATCACCAAAATTGCGACACGACGGTACGACCAATGAGTCCGCACCGTGACCTCCGTCTTCTTTCATGTTCGGTTCATAGGGTCTTAAAAGTAATGATTTTGTGAGAGCTCATGGAGCTTGATGTTCATTTCAAGGCCCCATTCTGCGTCGCTCCTCGGTCAGAGGGGAATGGCAGAGAATATGAAAGTTTTGGTGATTCCGGAAACCATACGGAAACCGTGTTCTTGGGCTATTTGCATGGACTCGCTTAGTCGACCCAAATGGGGCTTTTAATATATATATATATAACTCTCATTCTCGTTCATTTATAGGTCTTCAACAGCGGTCGCATGCTCCACAGGTTCAAGTGCTACGGTTCCGGAGAAATTACCCAACCAGTTGGTACTGAGAGGTCAGTACGCCGACTGTAAAACGAGTGTGACTAGCGAGACGCCTCCAATTAGCACCACATAGTAGACGAGTTTCCACAAACCAGCTTGAAGGTGCCGTAATATTCACAAGTACTAAAGCGAGACAAATGATTTGCGCTAGAGTCCGGCGGCCTCAGCGAATGAGGCGAGCGCTGCTGTCACCTCGTCCTCTGAATCCCCCTTCGGCACCCAGTCCATAATCTTCAGAATTGCCTCAATCTGTCGAGTCTCATCCGTGTTCCATGCATCTTCGCCAGGAAATGTATAGGTCCAGTCGGTCAGCATGCCCATGTCCCGCGAAGCCTCTGCTATGGCTTGCGCGCGCGGCATGCGAGCCTTGCTAAACGCTTGCAGAGCAAGATGGACATTTGCACGCGTGACGCCCGGCGCATTCAGGACGCGGCCAAGGACGTAGGCATCCTTCAGGTTTTGGCGAGTGATTAGAATACGGGAAAGACAATGTGATCGTATCACGGACCTCCATGCCTTGGTTTGCCCCGTTGGCGAGATGTGTCTGCATGGAATGAGCCTGCGATTTCATCGCTTGAGTAAGCAACTTGTCCAGACATGCTGCTGAGAAACGGACCGCATCGCCGATGACAGCAATCCGCTCGTGGGCGAAGAATGGAAGCTTCTTTACTGTGTTTATCGCCCATTGGGTCGACTTTCCCATTGCCTGAGATGTGATATGTCAGGACTGTGTATGAGAACAGTAAGCCCGACGCACCTCAATAACAGCCCGGAGGTCTACCTCCCAAGATTTGAACATCTAGAATTCATTGAGCATACCCCTCTCGCATGTTTGAGGGCTGAATATTACTTCAACTAGATGTGCTGTGTCGACCTCTACTTTGACATGCTCCGATGCTGGAAGAAACTCGCCCTCGCGGCTCAAATCGGTCACAAAAACTGCAGTGTTGACCAGTGTGCGGCCCGCGATAAGGTACGTGGGGATGTGCTGCGGTTCCGTCAGCCGACAGAGGTTCCGGCCACGAAGCCTGACACTTACATGTCCAAGTCCGTTGTACTTCAGGTTTAGATTTAGCTCTTGAAGGAGAAAAGTCAAATATAAACGCACATTGATGAGCTTCTCCTTGAAGATTGGGTGCTCTCCTGCGTTTGGGCCGGCGAGCCTGCGCCAGGTCGTTCTGAAATCTTCGACCGGGATAATGGCGCGATAGGCCCACTGACCGCTGAAGACCGGAGCAGCAAGGTCGTTAAGGGTGGGCTGGTTGAGGTCCTCTGCCGCAAGCCTGAGCATAGCATACCGTGTGGGAGACCGGTACCCATCCGCTCTGTATGATAAACAGCATGAGAAAGGGTTTCAGAAACAGAGCGAACAATCTACCCAATGACGATGTCTGCAGTCACAGATGTTCCATTCGCAAACGACACGTTGTATTCGCCTGTAGCCCCGTCGCGTTCCACGTTTGTCAAACGTTTTCCGAGCTCGATTTTGATGCGCTCAAATTTCTCCAGATGCCGAGCAAACGAGTCACGGAACTCAGCGCGATGAAATGACGCCCCACGCCCTGGGCGACTCAGTTGGTCAAATCCATAGATGTATTCTTGTTAACCGACATGAGCTCACCGAACGATGGCATACACAAGACATGCCCTTCTGCCTTATCCGACCTCTGATAGCTGATTTTAATCTCTGAATGCGGGCGTGAGAGGTGGGCCAAATGTCTTCTCGTCACGATGCGCGGAGTTGCGTACCTGTGTTCTCTTCATTCCGGTACTGGTCCATCTCGTTGAAGGCGTTTTCCATCCCAATGGAACGGGCGATAGCAAAGGAACGACCACTGATTGTGACCCCCGCTCCAACTTCGCGCAGTTCTGAGGCCGCTTCATAGACTGTGACGAGGTGGGTCAATTCCTTGTCGAGCACGAGCGTGCTGGCGAGTGAAAGTCCAGCTGGTCCAGCGCCACTAAGAAATGATATAGTCATGCTCATAGCAAAGGACCAAGAAGACGCACATGATAGCAATGCGAAGGGGCAGGGTTGAGGTGGCCATTGCGTTTGGGGAGTTACTGTGGAGGATCAAATCCCGCGCGTGCATTTAAGACATGGTCCTCGTCACGCTACTCGAGCCCTTGACAAAGTTGAATTGACTAAGGATAGTGGGTAGGTGGATCTGCGGGCCGCATCAGGCTCTCAAGCTTGAATAGAGAAGCACGAGAAGCATGGGCATCCAGATGCGAACCGCCGGAAGGGCAAGCCGCGGACTAACGGGATATGACGACCCGACGCTCGGGTGTGAGTGAACATATGTCGCCGTGGCTTAGCGCGCCAACGTATAATGTTGTGTACATTGGCGTATTAGACGCCGAAACTCGGACCACGTGCCAGTTCCGCGCCATCGTGCTCTGGCACTGCTAACTGAGGAGCAAAGCATCGGTCAGCAACATGTGAGATCAGCGGAAAGCTGCACGCGCCGACATTTCAAAGAGGCGAGACGGGGCTGGACTGGCGATAAACACTTGATGGGCACATCAAACGCACAGCCTTTGCTCCTACTTCGCAGGATTAAACAAGAGCCAGATGTTGATGTCGGCGCAGCGACGGCTAAGGACCAATCAGTTAGAGGATACGAAGATAGCGGGTCCACGATCCTATAGTGTTGGTTTGATATTTGTTAGCAAGAAATGAGGTCTACAGCCGCGCGTTGGTCATCGACATTGATGCAGCGGTAATGAATTAGCATGTTATATGATTCGCGCATATGGTCCTACGATTTGCGCGGAGGATGGCGATGTAGAGAGGACAAGATGAAAAAGAAGCGCCGGCTCTCTTGCGTAAATTCTTGTAGACACATCTGCTCAAGTACATCTTCTGTTCAATTGAGCGTCTCAATGTAGATAGCATGATGAGCGCGCTAAATCTCACCACGTGCCTATACACTCTCATGAATTTAAGGTATGTACAGCATCGGCCAAGAGCCACTTCGGTGAGACGAGATGAAGGTCAATAGCAGAGCATGAAACAGCGGTGACAGCAACAAGAAGTTCAAAGTGTCAAAAGCGTCCAATGCGCGGAGTAGCAAGAGTCAGAGCAGGAAAGCAGCGATAGCGAGCCCCGAGAAAGCGACTAATTGTCGTTAGCGTCGCTCTCTACTTTGGGCTTCTTTCGTTTAGTGGAGGTACGAGTTTGGCGCTGCCCATCCCGCCACCATCAGCCGAGTCAAACATCGAAGATTCGGTCAGACGAACCTTTCGCTTGGCGCCGGGCTGTGGGTTGTACCCATCGCCGTCGCTGTTACCGTGCAATTCACCCAGGTAATCATTGTCGTCCTCATCCTTGTTCTGTCGTCAAAGGACCTCAGTACTGCGGGAACTCATGTCAATTCGTACCTACCACCATGTTCTTGGCAGACTGCTTCTCCGCAGCTACGTTCTTCTTAAACTTCTTGGAGCCAGCGCCATCCTTCTTCTCGTCATCATCCTGCAGATTCCACATCAGAACTTTGTGTGCACATCCGGTCAGTTAACAAACCTTGTCGCCGGTTGCCGTAGATTCAACAAGATTCTTATCGTCGTTCCCAGTCGCCTTCGACCTCATATTAAACGGACTGGAATGAGCCTATTGATGTACTCACCTCTATCGCCGCTACCGACGCCCCAGGCACCGAAGCTGTCTGTACCGTATCGGCAGAGCCGGTGCCAGGCTCGAGTAAGCTCTCCGTAACGACATCGTCTGCGATATACCCAGCATCCCAAGCGGAAACAACCTTCGCTTGATCTTCGGCGCGGAGGGCGTCGTACCCGTCAAGGTCCTGGGGATGGGCGATGGCATTCTTGAGGTTCTTGATCACGCGCGGAGTAACGCATCCCCAGTCTGCGAGTGATGTGTTCAGCTTCAGTCAAAAAAAGACAGAAGTTCGGGGACGAACGCTTTCTGTGCCAATTGGTACTGAAGTTGATCGTGACCTGGACGGCGAGACAGAGGGCTCCGTTCTCGATAAAGGTTCCATTACAAGGCTTTGGTCCTTCGAAGTGTTGATTCAGAGTTGAAGAAGTGATAGAAGACGTGAGTATGAGCGAGCAGGACCAACGATTCGAGCGACAAACGTACCGTTGCATCTTGCTTTCCCGCTAGTAATATATTCGATGCGATACCCACCAATCTGCGGCGCTGCTCCACCACCACCAGAAGCAGCCGTTCTACTCATTGGAGCATTTCCAGCGCTTCCTGAAAGATCTTCTTGGGCGACCTTTCCGAGCTGCAGAGCTGTCACGACTTTCTGCTGATCATCCGCACGAAGCCTGTCGAGACCGTCCAGTTTGCTCTTTGCAGCCGCCGTGCGCTTATGTCTATAATCATGGCGGGTGTGATGCATTCCCAGTCTGCACAGTGCACAGGTTACTCGATGGACACGCCGCACCGGACAGAGAGCACGTACGATGCCATTGCCAGCTCAACTGCTCGCCGTTCCACTCGATTAGACTTCCCACTCGTAGTGCGCCTTTCGCAATCTTGCCACCGCCGCAGGATTGTATCTCTGAGAAACGGGCGGGCAGTTGTTGACAGTACAGAACATCAAAGAAAGACGATGGGGAACAACAGACATGTCAGGCATGATAGCAGGGCTACGACTTGTACGCACCTCTACAGCATGCGCGGCCGCTCACAGCATACTCCACGCGATAGTCGACGGCGCTCATACGAGGCGGGCAAAGGCAGATGTGGGGCAGAGGTGCGGAAGTCGCGGGCGGAGGAAAGAGGGAGATAGAGTTTCGATTGCGGAGCATGAAACCGCGTCATTTGTAGCCCCTGCGGAAACTACCGCTCTTTTTGCTTCCATACCCCCAGTGCCACATTCCGTTCCTAAGCGGCGTGTAATTTAGATCACGTCTAATATTACTGGAATGTTTCTCCTCCTCCGCATGCTGTGCTGACTGAGACCAAATGCGTGCTGGCTGAGACCAGGAGCATTCTCCACTGTCCAGCTACCATTCTACTTCGTTCTGAACTTTTCTCAAGCATTCCATGATCTTATCTCGTACATAACAAATGATTAAACAACTGTAAAGACCTTGCGGTACAATAGTCTTCTGCTCTATCTTCTGAACCGTCCTCTCGTCAAGTTCCATTGAAAAAAGCGACAACCACATCATCGCGGCAGCTGGCCCGAGATTTATTCGCCACTGAGATGCACGGAAAAGTAATGAACTACGAATATCGCGTCAAAAGATGTTGGTCATTATTGTGATTTAGTTACCGAACGAGTTGGTGAGGGCGGTCGAGATAGGGTTGATCTAACTCAGTATGGGTTTCATATTATGGTAAAGCTAGTGATGCATCGTCACCCTTCGCGTTCGGATGTAAAATGCTTATCAATATGATCTATATTTATCTCGCGAAAAATGCACCCAAACCCCGTGCACAGCCCCGGATCCACGTGCTATATAACGCGGCTGACCTCGCGATGCCGCGTGCACCCCCCCCCCTTTTTTGGTGTCACCCTGTGTCTTACTTACCTTCGGAATGGGCGCATTTGTCAGCCGGTCCTTGACTATCTCCCTGCCGGCGGAGGTATGGGACGCCGTGCTGGACGAACTTGCTCTGTGCAACGAGAAACCGACAATCGCATCGCTTTCCATTACTTGCCGCAGTCTTTGTCTGCCATCTCAGCGGGCTCTCTTTCGACGGCTGAAGTTTCAAGGTCGAACAAATGCAGGACAACCGAGCATCAGTTATGAAGATGTTCAGGATTTGCGATGCACGTCCAGCTCGAGGCTGCGCTCATATGTACAGCATGTGGATGTGTGTGACTGGCTGCCAGATGAAGACCGGCGCGGACTCGCTGGACGTGAGGAGACGGAAGGTACGAGCCCACTCATTGACGTTCGCCCCGTACCGAATGACCATTTCAGAATCCAAGGCTTTGAGGAGTATATACACTGAGATTCTTTTACTTCTCGAGAATTCCCAAACATGCTATCGCTCAAGCTTTCCTACGTTTCTCTAGAGCCGTACACCCTGGAGCGCCTTTACCTCCGTCGTCCGGATCTCGCTGAAGTCCACCTGGAATACTGCGAGTGGAGTGGAGATACACAGAGCGCCAATGAAAACTCTGCACCGACGCACGGTCTGAAGAGGCTCACCCTGCGGTATCAAATCCCAGTCCGAACATGCGAGCATTCGGGTGGTCGCATCCAGATCCCAGCTCTGTTGCACGCTGCTCGTAATCTGATATGTCCCGCACGGATAGAGGTCCTCGCCCTTACAGCGGAGCACGGACTCAGCGAGCTTCTTGCGCAACTTTCATCCTCCAAAGTGTCGTTCCCGCGACTCGTGTCGTTGACCATCATGTGTCCTCCTGCATCTGCTTCCACCGACCTCGTGGCACTCCTCGCACTTTGTCCAAATCTCACAAACCTCGTTCTGGATCGACGTGATTATCCTAGTCGCCGCATTCAGTGGACTGGTCCCGACCAAAAGGACGAACGCGACAGTATTCACAGCAATAGTCAGGCGATGGCGATGGTAGCGGTTCCCCCACCAGGCCTCTTGCCAAATCTCAAGAGATTCACAGGATCACTAAAAGAGTGCCTAGCCATTCTCGAGCACACCTGGTGCAGCCTCGAACACCTTGAACTGCACCGGACGTTCGAGGCCGGAACTCGCATTGCCCCACCACCAACAGAGGCCATAAACGTCATCATGGACGCATTGGAGAATGTGAACACAGGCATCTCGAGAGAATTTTGTCAACATTTCATGCATAGACTCGTTCTGGGACGACCCTCAGTATCTCTTCGGGTGCATACCCGAGGCCGAGGTGATCAGGAAGCTCAGCTACGTACCTCGCCGAGTTCGCACCTTATTCCCTAACCTGGAATCTTTCTCATACCGAGGACCAATCGATCGTTCGGCGGGCTTCTACGCGTTACATCGGCGGCAGAAACAATCCATACTGTGGTGGTAACTAACGGGGGCATAGACTCGGACGTGCCTCCATATATGTTCATAATAATGGTTTGAACCTAGACACAATCATTTCCAAACATTTTCCTTCTCGTACCACGGAACGAAGGTGTTTGAGTTGAGCTATCAAACGGGTGGCGCAGCCGATGCTGAACTAGCCCTTGGCATTCATCGACATCTCGAGGTAGATGTGCAACCAATGCGATCTCCAACTTATATTGTTCCGTAAAGCATCAAGGTCCCTGCCGCTCTATCCGGAACCCCTGACCGCGTGCCACATTGTTTGTCCGGACCTCACAGCCTTGACGTCAGCGCACCCCTACTTAATGAGCAAAACTACCCTGCGCAGATTTATGCAATTGTCCCTCCTCCTGCCCATGCCGCGATCCGCTTCTAATATGGGTGCCGCTGGCCGCCTGCCATCAGACGTCTGGGCGGGTGTTCTAGACGACCTCGCACTGATCAACGCAAGGTCTACGATCGCTGCACTGTCCCTCACCTACAGTGGCCTCCGTCTTCCTTCGCAACGTGCACTATATCGATCTTTGACATTTACGGGACGGACAGATTTCGCCCGACTAGAAAGAAGGCTCGAAGTCATTCAGAAGTTACGTTCCATCTCCAACTCAAGACTCCGGATGTACGTCCACCAAGTAGAGATCCGAAACTGGCTACACTTGCCTGAGAGAGACTGGTTGGACGCCGAAGATCGGTGGGGGGAAACGGAAGGTTTGACTATTTCATTTTCATTGTGTAGCTGTATTCATATGAAATTTATTTTAGAGTCAAAGGTATTGAGGTTGGCTTGTCACCAGATGCTTCTTCAGCTCGAACGGTTTCCGCGCATGCGGTTGCTTAAGATATCAGACTTACATCTGGATAACTATGCCCTAGGGCAACTGTGTCTGAGATGTCCATACCTCGAGGATGTGAGCCTTGGATACTGCACATGGCTTAATGATGAGCCCGAGGAAGACACAAGCCACAATTCTCACCACTCTGTGGCCGTTGTCGATATGCAGTATCGTGTTCCGAGCGGTGGCTGCATGGGAGGCGGCGGATCAGTCCAGATACCCGCACTGCTCTACGCTACTCGCACGCTAGTTCGGCCCTCACAGATACAGAGGCTTTCCATTCTTGCATACCACGGGCTTGAAGATATCATTGCGCAGCTGGCCACGTCAGCATCGCCCTTCATACAACTCACGTCGTTAACAATCATGTGCCCTCAAGCAGCCAGCGCTTCAAATATCGTTTCGCTCCTTCGCATCTGCCCTATGCTCGAAGAGCTTTCGTTTGATCGCCGCGATTATCCGAATCGTCGCGTGCAATGGAACGGGCCAGATCAACAGGACGAAAGAGAGAGCATTAACAGGATCAGCTCCGCTCTGACAACAGAGACGTTTGGTTCGGACAGGTTTTTGCCAGCTCTAAATACATTCACTGGATCACCAGAAGAGGCTATCGCCATTATCAACCATGCCTTGAAAGGTGTCACACGTCTTGAAGTGCATCGGACGTTCGAGCATATAGCCATCAGTCAGTTCATGGATGGATATCGTTTCGACCGATTAATGCCGAACGAGGCGATAGATGAAATCATCGATATATTGGAGACCATCAGTGCGGAGTCGCGACGCTCTATCACGGATCTTAGATGTGTCGACCAGCAGTGGGATACACTGTCGGAAGACCCAAAAGTAAAGGTGGAGGAGCCGCCGCAGCGCGTTCGCATTGCCTTTCCCAACTTGAGATCATTCTTCTACCACGGACCAGATGCTCGCAAGTCACTGCATCCGTCAACTCCTCCGGCTATGCAGCCACTCCCCGATACCAGCGATGAAGATCTGTGAATAATGCATGTCGTACATATCGTTCAGGATGGCCGTCATTGCGGTCTAAATGTACTTCGAACCAAGCTTCGCTGGCTCCTACTATGAGCATACCAATAATGCCATTCTTTCTATTCCCCGAGTTATCTACTCTCATTTCAAATGACCCGAACAGGACGATATGCTCTCAAACAGACACGGTCAGATTCGCCTGCACAAGTCATGTTTCTGAGTAAGTAATCCTCGCGCATATGACCATGTATCTTCAACTGCGACCCGGGCTCGCCAACCTGCCGCTTCTCGAGCCTCTCGCGAGCTTCAAGCGCGCGGGCACGCGCTTGCGAAACCTGGAGCATTAAACGAGTCGCGCAAGGCCCCGGTAAACGCATTGCTTTTCGGCGTACCGAGCTCGCTTCCCAGAGTGGGCGAATATGCTGCTAAACGACGTCGCGTTTCCTGCTCCGCTGGAAGACCGTGGAACCTCCCATTTAAACCTGTAACGAGGTCGCCATTCTGGCCCGTCTCGTCACCTAGACCAGAGCTGACGAGCGCTGTCCTAATGTGAATCCTACCGAAGGCGTCATCCGAGCAAGTTGCAATGACTCTGACCGGTATGTCCTTGTTCGATGGCGACGAGCCCGGACCAGCGCAGGGAGCCCGCAACAAGTGCGCAGTCACGCACTGCAGGATGTGAAACTTTGGTGGCAACCTTGATTTTGTCGCCGCGGGCCGCGCCAGTGGGGAGGAGTTGCGCAAGTGAAAGCGCGTCGTCGACTGTGCCACTGTAAGGACTGTTCGTCTCGCCTGCTGGTGCCGCTCTTCCTCCCACTCCACTCACGGTCAGTAGAGGTGCATACGACGGCAGTCCTGAGGTTACAACGTCACTTGAGTTTGCATAATGGACTGTTCTATGCGAGCGAAGGTACACGGATTGTATCTGTTGTAGCGGGAGCACCAGGGTGTCGGTGAGTTTAGGGTTTCCTTGCGCGTAGCTCCGATTATGATCATCGCTTTCTTCGGCGCAAAACGAGTTTGCACCGAGCGACAGTGAGCCAGGGTGTCCATCGGTGCTGCTGCAAGTTGCACTCGAATCGATTGCGCTGCCCGGCCCAAGGGGCGTGCCCTGCGTATGGATAGTGGTGGATCATACGGTTCTTTGGCGCAAAAATGAGGAGAACGAGCTAGCCTGCTGCGAAGTTGACCTGGAACGTATGTACACGAAAGGTCCAGCAATCAGCACTGGTTGTCAGAGACCATAGCTCACTGCACTCACAAATTTTTGCGAATCACGTAGCATTGCCGTGTAAAAAAACTACCTCGAAATCAACGCCAGGAGAACATGGGCAGGATTGGCGATTGGCGTCAGGTTGGGACTGCCGCACAAGACCATCAATTTGCACGCGCAGACAGCCCATTTATATATGCCTGTGCATGCCATGCCACGAATGCAGTAGCGTTCAACAGTATTTATGCTGTGTCAGGTGTTGTACTATATCTGTTGGCTTATATGAATGCATTGGCCACGGTGCGGCACGCTAACCGAAGCGTGGAACGTCGATCGAATGCTAGACGCAGTTATGCTGAACGCGCGTAAAGTCTAGCACACATCGCCTGTCAAGAGCGAGGAGGCGATGTGGAGCAGACTATACATGCGCCAATTCGTGTAGAAAGGAGGATAGAGTTGCACCTGCGGAGAATCAACACGCAGTCGCGCATTTCATTTTTAGCGATCGCACGGCTTGTGCGCTGCATTCACTCTGTGTGACGACCAGCCGCGTACAGATGCGAGCAGAATTTTTTCGTGTGCGTGAACACCAGGCTGCCAAGGCAGGCGACCAAGTACACTAGCTCTTCTACATTAGCGTTTGACTCATACCATGGATAGCAGAGCATTACCCTCAAAGGGAATGTGACAGGGTATGTCACTAACATGACCGGAACCCCTGTTGCGACCTTGCGACAGCGTGCCACATTGTTTGCACAGCCTGAATTCTACCGTGTTCCTAGATAAATAGCGCTGCGATTTGCGGTTGCCCCACGCAGCTTAGTCTCACTTTTCACCTGCTGCAATCTGTCGCCCGTCATGGGCACAACCGGAAGCTTGCTTGTACTACCCATCTGGGACGATGTGCTCGACGAACTCGCGCTCAACCGTGCGAGCCCGACAATTGCTGCGCTATCTCTCACGTGCCGCAGCCTTCGCCTGCCATCGCAGCGTGCACTCTTTCGGAGTCTGACGTTTACGGGACGACTATATTCCGGAAAACCAGGAACAAGTCGCGAAGTCATAGAGAATCTGCGCAGCGATTCGAACTCGAGACTGCGTGGGTACGTTCGCCGCGTCACACTATGTTCTTGGCTGCCCACTCGAAGCTGGGTATATGCCAACGAAGCCTATCAGGAACCAGAAGGTACGGATGCAATATATGGCTTGAGATTCGGCTGACCACTATCCCAGAGTCAAAGCAGTTAAAGCTGACACTTCAAGAAGTGCTTTTGCTGCTGGAGCACCTTCCGCACTTGCTGTCGCTCAGGCTTTTTAATGTGCTTTTGGAAACCCACACATTGGAGCGATTGTCTGCTAAATTACTCAATCTCACGAACGTGGAGGTCGGATACTGTGAATGGAGCAGTGATAATCCACCAGAGGATGCGATGTCAGTGACTCCGCACGCGGTCAAAGATGTCCGCATAAGATATTGTGTCCCTAGTGGCGGTTGTACCAGCCCGGGCGGTCGCATTCAGATCCCCGCCATATTGCACATGGCACGCGCCTTGATCCAACCAGGCCAAATCGAACGTCTCTTCATGCTAGCTTACTATGGGATGGAGGAGCTTATCCTACAGCTGGTGTCATCAAAGTCGCACTTCCCACGGCTCGTGTCGTTGGCCCTTATCTGCCCTCCAGCAAGCAGTTCATCAGATATTATATTGCTCCTCCGACGCTGTCCTGCACTCGAGGAACTCATCATCGACCGTCGGGACTACCCAAACCGCCGTGTCCAGTGGAGAGGGCCCGATCAGAAGGACGAACGCGACAGCATCGCCAGCAATAGTCGTGCCTTTGAGGCGGTGACGTTTGTTCCCAATGGATTCCTGCCAGCTCTCAAAGCATTTACCGGGTCCCTGGACGAAGCGGTTGCAATTCTCAAACTCCCGGAGCGCCGCGTCGAGCGCCTGGAAGTGCATCGGACATTCCAGTGCCCAACTCATGAGCCACTACCCAAGGAAGCGATAGATGAGCTGATGGATGCGCTGGAGATGACCAGTCTAGAGTCTCGAAACCATGTTTTGGAGCTCAAATGCATCGATCTGCGATGGGATGAGCACGAATGGTGGAGCACTCACGATGCGGAACAGGATGCGGCACGAAAGGTCAGCAAAGCACCGCAGCGCGCTCGTACCGTATTTCCGAACCTCCAAACCTTCGCATACAGCGGGCCAATTGTTCACACAGACTCAGAGTGAGATACTCAGCTCACTCTACGGCACATGACCGTGGCAACCGCTCTAATCGGGGAAGGATGTGATTTTTAACAAGCAATTAGCTCGCAATATAGTCGAACGTTCCGTGAATCACTGTGTTATATACGAATGTGCGAGCGGGAGTGAGCTTCTGTGCTAGTTTTGTGGCAAACCGCTCCAATCAGGAAGTATGTAATTTAAACATCAATCAGTTCGCAATAGTTCCGTGACCCATTGTATTATGCACAAATGCGCACCCTGAAACGCGCAGGAGCGACTTGATGTACCAGTGGTTGTGACATCCCATATTGTCGGTGTAACCAGGAGGTGCCGAAGTGTGATACGTCTCCTCATTAACTGCGCACCGCAGAATTTCGCCTTGGCGAGAAGCCGATGTCTCCTGTTAGAAGACAGAGATGAAACTGCGCCGTGGGTCTGCGCACTGCTCGCCGCAGTTATACTTGCTCGTGAACCTGGATAATTTTGCATCAACGCCTATGAGTGGCAGGCTACCTGCAAAACGCAGCCTTTGTTTACGATCACAATGCGCAGTGTTTCGAAAAATGCAGCTGGAAGGTCGGTCATGGATGGACAAGACAGGAATGAGCAAAGAAGTAATAGAGAGTCTGCGAGACACCTCCAGCCTGAGACCATGCAAGTAGATTCAACATGTAGATGTCTGTCGCTGGATGCCGGAGCCAGAACCGGGTGATAAAGAGTGGTGCATGTGCAAGCTCTGTTCCATAACAGTCGACATCTGTAATATGTAAGAGACCGCAGCTTTAGTAGCAGCCAGTGACAATCGAGGTTGGTGGTATTGCCATGACTCCTATCGCGCGCTAAAGCTTGTGCCTATATAATAAGCGCGATGACTCCTCCGCAGTCCTGCGCGCCTCTTTCCCCCGCGTCCACCTCTGCCTTTATGGACATGCCCGGCTTGCACACGGACGTCTGGGAGGTCGTGCTCGACAATCTCGTAGCCAGCGATGAAAGCAGACAGCGGCTTCGCTGTCCCTCGCTCACCGCAATTTACGCCTTCCATCGCAGCGCGCACTCTTTCGATGCTTGAAGTTTACCGGACGAACTCGCTCTGGGCAACCGGGCACAACCCGCGAAGTCGTTCAGAATTTGCGTAACGAGGCCAACTCAAGACTACGCCAGTACGTGCGAGAAGTTGAAATTCAGAACTGTCTGCTAGAGCGCCACTGGACGGAGGACAGCGACGAAGCGGATGATGGTACGATAGGGGTTTTCTGCTGTCGACGACATATTTCTCTGACGAAGATTTCTCAGAGTCCAAAGAGCTGGCTTTGACATGTCTCGAGGTGCTCACTCTTCTCGAGCACCTTCCCCGTTTGTTCTCGTTGAAGCTGGCCCACTTGCCCCTGGAAGGCGACACTTTGGAGCGACTTTTCGTGAGATGTCCGAATCTCACGAACGTGGAACTTGGATATTGCACTTGGAAAAGAAACGACTCGGACGAAGACGCACATACTGTCATTTCCCACTCCGTTACATCAGTCAAGGTGAACTATCGGGTCCCCAGCGGCAGCTGCACGAGTCCGGGTGGCTTCATCCAGATTCCTGCTATGCTCCGGGCTGCAACAGCTGTGATCCATCCGGCCAGATCAAGCACCTCTCTCTCCTAGCGTATCCCGGACTTGAACAGCTTCTCGCTCAACTTGCCGCGTCCAAATCGTCGTTCCTACAACTGAATTCATTAAACATAACGTGTCCGCCAGCGGACGCCGCCGCTGACATCGTATCGATCCTCCGCACGTGCCCCGTGCTCGAAGAGCTCTCGCTGGACCGCCTCGATTATACTAGACGTGGCGGGCAAGGGGCCCCCCCATTCAAAAGTACGAGCAGGAAAGCATTCACAGCATCTGCTATTCCTTGACTACGACAAAGACCTTGAGCACCGGCCCCGGAAGGGGTGGACTGTTGCCGGCGCTGAAATCATTCACCGGATCAGCACAGGAGGCCATTGCACTTCTCAACTATACTTCAGCGAAAATCACACATCTCGAGCTGCATCGAGCGTTCGAGCGACGAACGCTCGGCGATGTGCTTGAGGGCCGCAGTGAGCGGTGTCCACGGCCAACAGATGCGATAGACGAGATTATGGATGTGCTGGAGACCGCCAATCCGAGTTCCCGTCATTCTCTACAAGGGCTCAAGTGTGTAGATCGGCGTTGGGGTCACGTCGAGCGCTCGTACTCGTGGATGGCAGCACTTGATAAGGCGCGCACGGTCTACGAAGCACCGCAGCGCGCCAGAGACCTCTTTCCCAACCTCGAATCGTTCTTGTACCGCGGGCCTATCATTGGTTGAATATAGCCTCATCTCTCTCTCTCCAAATGTCCATCGGGATAGCTTCCTATATAACGTCTCGACTTTTGCCTATCTTCGCGGATAGCACTATGTGCTTCTCTTGACCGAGGGTGTCGGCCGATCTCATCAAAAGTCAACTTATATCGCGAGTCGTGGTCGTAGGATCACGCTGTAACGCGTTCGCGCCTTGTTGTCTAACCTTCGAACTCTTCTTTTCCGTTGCGTTTATTCGAACATCGACTCACAGTAGCTCAGTAAGGTAGCTAGCAGAACAAAGTTCGGGGTCCGTTGGTAGTGAAAATCGCGTGTGCAGCAAAGAAATAAGATAATAGTATAGTATTGAATGCTTATATCAAGTACATCTCATCATCGAAATAGTCACCCCTATATCGCCACTCGTAATAAAATCATCAATCATCATATCTAGGACCCGTAAGGGTGTTCATCATCACGCCAACGGCCTCCAGCCCCTCCTCGCCCTCTCCTCATCCTCGTCCTCATCAGCATCCACACCAACTCCACCACCACCACCACCACCACCGTCCCGGTCCCCGCGTCATCATCCTGTCGATCCCGCGCAAGCCCCCTCGTCTCGGCCCTAGACCCATGTTTCGCCACATGCCTCTTCTCCAACCGTTCGCGCGCCTCGTGCACCCGTTCACGCGCTTGCAAGCCTAACGCGTTGAACGAATCGCGTAAGACGCCGATGAGCTCGTCGCCACCCCCGCCTACGCCGCCGCCGCCGCCGACGCCGCTGCTACTGCTGCTGCTGCCCAAACCGTTGCCCAAACCGCTACCTAATGAACGCGCAGACCGGTGATGACTTTGTCCGGGCGACGCGGCACTGCTCACACTACGTCGTAACCCCGCCGCCAGCACCTGCACCTGCACCAGCGCGGCGGCGGCGGCACTAGGATGAACAGGCGGGACCGCACTCGCCGACCCCGGTCCCGGCGGCGACACAGGCGAAAACGGCGAACTCGTCACGGGCGACGACATTTGCGCGAGTTGCAACGATTCCGGGCGGGGTCGTTTCGGAATCGGAGGGGGTATCAACATCATCGAGGCCGGTGCGACGGCGCTCGAATGGATACTATGACTCCTGACGGTCCGTGGCGGAGGTCGTGGCGGTCCGGGCGAAGAAGAAGCAAAAGCGAAATCTTCGTCCGATGGAGACGAGTTGGTGGACGACCCCGCGAATGGAGAGCGTGGGAGTTGAGCTGCCGTGGTGGCGCTACGAAGAAGAGGCGGCGGAAGTGGAGGACGGGCTTTTGTCGTCGTAGGACGCGTGGCGGTGAGTTATCTCGCGAGGGAAAGCGCGTCGTGGCGATTGCGACACGTTCGAGACTGCTTGTTTCGCTCGCGGCCAATATGCTCGTAGGAGGACTCGGAACGGCGCGTTTTCGTCCACTCACAATCGACGGTGGCGCAGACGCCGACGTCGATCCCGATGCTAGCATGGCATCGCCGGTATGCGTGGGCGAGGGTGAAGACGTGCTCCGGATGACTTCGAGCATCCGCGCACCGGCAAGCTCGCTCTCCGCGCGCCGTTGCACGCCGATCGTCCGGGCGGCATGCAAGCTCTTTTGGATGAGGTCGCTCGTATGTCCTACGGCACCACTGGTACCCGCCACCGCCAAATTAGCTGGCTTGGGCGGTGGAGGCGGCGGCGCGGCTTTGCTGCTGGCTGCGACGCGGAGACTGCTACTCGAAGAGGATGAATGCGTAAGCACAGGCGTGCGCTGCGGGGTGGGGGAAACGCGGGTTTACGTGGTGGGAGTGGAGGGCTGTGTTGGATATTTGCCGGGTACGCGGTCGAGGGTAACGGGAAATGCGACGGTGTCGGTGACGTTGCGGGTGTTGGCAATGCGTGACTGCTCCTGCCGGCTGAACGGAATGGATTAGCACTCAGAGCCGGGGAGCTGACTGTGAGAGAGGTTCGGAGAATGGATCGAGGGTGACTCGCGGTCGCTGCTGCGCACTTCGTTGGAACGGATTCGCGCTACCGGATGCAAGCGGTGTACTGTGGCTCGTTTGTGGAGCAGCGACCGGTGCTGCTGCTGCTGCTACTGCGCGACTGCGTTCAGAAGACTGCGAGCGCGTAGCCGATTTCGGGTTTGGATTTGGAATGGACGGCGCTATGTAACAAGGGTCCCAACGTCAGCGCCGTCATAGTCAATAGCGCCGGTCGGCTCACGTTGCATGAATACGAGCGCACGGTCGGGCTCATATCCTCGTTGCGCATACAATACGAGTCGCATGGCCGCGAAAAACTGGCCCGAAGTCATGGTATCGGCTGGTCCGAGTGTAGGCGAAAACATGCGTAGGATCTGACAACCCGCGCGCGCGTCAGCTACAGAGACAAGACACCAGACAGACGTACCGTATCAATGACGGTTCCATCGACGCCGTACCGACCTCGCATCCATCCTCGTGCCTCGCGCAGGCTGACCATACGGTCTTCCCAGAACGCGTCCTCGGCACCCGGTGCAAAGTCGACCGTTGGCGAGCTGATCTCGGACAGCGAGCTGGTGTACAGCGGGTACTCGTCGTCTGATAGAGCGGATAGATGTAGTGTCAAAGGGCGCGCCATGGCCAGCGACGACGACGCGGATGAAGAAGCAGAGAGAGCAGCAGCTGGCCAAGTCGCGATGCGGCGGGAAGAACCGTCATGGTGTCCGGTACGGGCGCCGGTACCCATTGCTCCCGCCTTCTTACCCACTCCTTTGCCGAGGAACGCCCGGAATGTCGATGACGTCGAGAAGGCAGACACTACGGTCATCTCCTGTCGTTTTTTTTGTGCGAGAGGAAGAAGGCAGAAAAAAAAACCGGTTGAGCGCCTCCCGTTTTGCAGTGCAATGGCATGGCATGGCATGGAGCGGGCGTGTGTTTGGCGTGCGGTGATACGTTAGTTACTCACGGCAGCGCCGCTGACACACCCTTGGCATCACACGGCTCGCTGACGCGGCTGACTTCTTTTTTGCACCATGCAACCGTGAATGCCAAATGAGTCCCGGTCCGCATGAACCGTGATCCTTCTTCGTCGCCACGTGTTATTGGAAATATGCGCCGCTGTACGGTGAGAGAGAGTACTGGTCAAAAGACCAAAAGGCACGACCGCCAGAACACGTAACCTCAGGCCGCTTGCCGCTTGCCCTTCTCAACCGCGGGCAACTTCGTGTCAATATAGTATATACGTACAAGCGACTCGCCATCGAAGCCCCCCTACTTCACAGCCGAGGATTGAATTTACCGCGTAGGCACGGCCTTTCTGATCAATACATCAGACGGTGTGAAGAGTCGAAAGACTAGCGAACCGTCACAGGTCACAGGGTGCCGACACGCATTGAGACTGACATTGAGACTGGAAATTTGGATAAAGAGCCGCACTAAATGTGGCCCTTGGAGTTTTAGAAAAGGACGCGATCACGAGTCTCGCTTAAAGTCGAGCTCCGCTCCGATCCGTACTAGTCGTCTGAAAAGATAGTCTAGCGGCAGCCAGCGCATCCTACGCACTTTAGAGGCACGTTAACCACGAATCGTGTAACTACATGTAACGGACTGATCGACGTTCCGATTACATCCTTTGTTTTTCGGAAGAACTTGTTCGAGCGACAATTGAATAAACATACTCTAAGCCTTACAAAAGATTGGGCCCGCGATATGTGAATACTCCGAGGTTGGGGAATACCTCTCGAACGCGTTGCGGCGGCGGTTTGCTGATCTTTCGCGCTGCGGCCGGCTGTTCCGCGTTGTACCTATCGCGTTCACCCCATCGCGTATCTATGCATTTGAACTCCACAACATGGTTCCGAGAATCCATATTGGCCATCTCCAGTGCGTTCATCAGTCATCTATCGCCTTGTTGGGTAGTGGCTCATGAAGCGGGTGATGGTGCTCCGTGACACCCGTCTGCTGCTGCTGCTCATGAGTCGTCGGGCGAGTCAATGTCCAATGTACTTCCAGCCGCTCAATACGGCTTCCCGGTAGTTTGAGAATAGCAATCGTTTCGTCCAAAGAGCCGGTAAACGCTTTGAGGTTTGGTAGTAGAAATCGACTAGAAACAAATGCAGCCGCTTCCTCCTCCTCCTCAAATGCGCGAGTATTGTTACTGATACTGTCGCGTTCTTGTATTTTTTGATTGGGCCTACTTCTTCGGCCACCGCGGTTTCTTAAAGAGTCTCGACGGTCGATTATGAGTTCCTCGAGAGCGGGGCAGCGTCGGAGGAACGATATGATATCCGATGAGCTGCTCGCTGGAGGGTGAATCAGGGTCAACGACACCAGTCGTGGGAAGTGCGACTTTGACGACGCTAGTTGCATCATGAGCTGGTCCATCCCGTGGTAAGCCGACAACGAAAGACGTTGGATCTGGCTCGGTTGAATCAGAGCACGTGCGGCGTGCAGCATGGCTGGGATCTGATACGACCCCCGGGAGCGGTACAGCTCCCACTGGGCACGCAATAGTCTATACGAACGTCCTTGACCGCGTGCAAAGTCGTCACTGACGTCGCATCCTCTGCTGGATTATCGTTGGTCCACGTGCAGTATCCGAGTTCCACGTTTGTAAGATTCGTCAATTTGGCGCAGAGACGCTCCAACGTGTCGTTCTCCAAAGGCAGATGAGAAAACTTGAGAGACAACAAGCGCGGGAGATGCTCCAAAAGAGACAACACCTCGGAATATATCATTTTTATTTGTTTCCAAGCTGAAATGGTTCGTCAGCCAAAATAATCAAAATATAATGTTGCACGTGTCAACTCACATTGTTCGTCGACAGACAGCCATTCCCGACTGAGAATCCAATTGTTCAGCTCGACTCGGCGAACGTACTCGCGAAATCTCGTGTTCGAATCGTTACGTAGATGCTGTACGACTTCGCGGATTGTTGCTAGTCTTACGGAATATAGTCCGCCCTTGAACTTGAGGCATCGAAAGAGCACACGCTGTGATGGCAGGCGAAGGCCGCGCTCGGTCAGGGATATCGTCGCAATCGTCGATCTATCGCCGATGACAGCAAGTTCTTCCAGCACCCCATCCCAGATGTCTAGAGGCAGATTTTTTGTGCGGTCCATGACGAGTCACCGAGAGGGGGGTGTATACCGCCGGAAGCCGTTGCGGCCGCTATTTATCTAGGTTGTGACTCCTTTTTTTGGGTCAAACAAAATGTGGCGCGTGCGGTGCCAAGGGTTTATTTGTACCGCCCCGAGCACATGACCTTGGACACTGTTTGATCCACGCACCTGAGTTCTCGGACGAGGTGATCGGGAATGCGCACTGCCCGGTCTCCGCCACGTTCATGATCTTCGTCTATCGCCTCTGTGCGGGGGCTGTGGAGGGGCGGCAGGAAATATTAGTCCCGGGTTTTGGCGCTCGAACGTTGAGTGCAAGTCGAGATGTGTGAGAATGTGCTGGACTGTGGCTTGACAAGTGCAACGGCCTCCCTCTACTGATCTAGACTGAATGTGTGCGTCAGGCGACAAGTGACTCGCAAGGAAGGACTTGTCACTACACAGACCTCATAGGACTTGCGTCATCATCTCAGGTATCAATTCATGGACATCAACATGTCGAATGTGCTCGCACGGCCTCAAATAAGAGGTGTTTCTCAAACTCTTAATCATTTCTTTGCAGGTTTCTGGCTTGCCTCTCCGCCACTGACCCCTTCAACTTCAGCCGGCAAAAAGGCCTTCAATGTGATAGCAGTTATAATCTTTGTTCTGCGTTAGAGAGCGCAACGAGCGTCCGCTTTTCATTGCATGGAGCGAGCTCGTTGGGTACTAGTACCTCCCTGACATCTGCGCACAGCATATCATATGTAGGCACCGCCCCACTTCTGCGACAAGTCCTCAGGGAACAGGTGGAACGGCGGTGAGTAGTACGCTGGACCTGCGTTGTCGCTACACTTTCTTATCGCAGCCAAATTGTGCGATGCGCAGTGGACCAGACGACGTAGCCAACTGTGGCACCTGCTTATTAACCGGCTATACGGGACGTCAAGACCGCTGATTCATCAAATACCTGTTTCTTTGTACATAGTACATTGGCCCACGAAACAGTTTGACTTTTATTGCGAGCTGATCAATGTTCAGATTGTAGTACACCCTTTGCCGTCGGAAGAGTTGTCATGCCTGTGAACCCGAGCGGAAACTAAAGAAAGAGAATCTGTGCCTAACTAACGATCACCCCGCGATATGCAAAGGTGCGAAGGTTTGGGAATATGTCGTGAACGCGTTGTGGCGGTTTGTTGATCTTTCGTGCTGCGTCCTCTTCCGCGGTACACCTGCTTCGCCACTCGCTTTCACCCCACCGCTGATCTACGCATTTGAACTCCAGAACAAAGTTTCGGGAATCCGGACTAGCCGTCTCCAGTGCGTCCATCAGTTCGTCTATCGCCTCATAGGGTAGTGGCTCATGAGCCACGCGCCCCGCACGCGCCTGCTCACGAGTAACGTGCTCAAACGTCCGATGTACTTCCAGGCGCTCGATATAGACCCCGGGGAGTTTAAGTAGTGCGATTGTTTCGTCCAATGACCCAATGAATGCCTTCAGCGCTGGCAGAAATCCACCAGAGACAAAAGTTACCGTCTCAAGCGCACGACTGTTGCTGCTGATACTGTCGCGCTCGTCCTTCTGATCGGGCCCAGTCCACTGGATGCGGCGGTTTGAATAGTCCCGACGATCGATGAAGAGCTCTTTGAGCGCATGGCAGCGTCGGAGGAACGACACAATGTCAGATGCACTGCTTGCCGGAGGGCAGATGATGGCCAGCGAGGCGAGTCGAGGGAAGTCTGCCTTCGTTGAGGCTAGCTGTGTGAGGAGCTTCTCCAGCCCATGGTTGGCCAGCACTGAGAGACGCTGGATTTGGCCTGGTAAAATGAGCGTGCGTGCGGTGTGCAGCAGGGCGGGGATCTGAATGCGACCACCCGGGCTGAAACAGTCCGGACTGGGGACACGATACTCTATACGGACGTCCTTGATTCCGTGAATAGTCGTCACCGTCGTATCCTCTGGCGGATTATCGATGTTCCAATCGCAATACCCGACTTCCACGTTCGTGAGGCTCGGGAGTTTGGCACACAATCGCTCCAACGTATCGTTCTCCAGTAGCACACCAGACACCTTGAGCGACAGCAATTGAGGAAGGTGCTCTAGAAGTGAAAACATCTCGATAAAAATCTGCTTCAGCTGCTTTGACTCTAATATGGACATCAGCTATGTAATACATTATGTATTGTGTGGTACTGTACCTTCTGACTCGTGTACCTGACCATGCAGCCTATAGGGCGACCAATGACATAGCTCTACTTGGTGAACATATTCGCGGAGTCTTGAGTTAGCATCACAGCACAAATTCTGCAGAATATTGCGGCTTGCTCCCAAGTCTTCCCATCGTATAAATCTCAGACGCCGAAAGAGTGCACGTTGCGATGGCAGACGAAAGTTGCGGTCCGTCAAGGAAAGCGCAGCAATCGTCGCCCGCGCGCCGCTCACTGCGAGTTCTTCAAGCACATCGTCCCAAATGGGTAGTACAGACAGGCCGGCTGAGCTCATGAGGAGCAAAGGATAGCAGCAGATGAAAGGGGAGGAACCCTGCGCGGGGCAACGGAAATCGCTCCGTTCCTTTTGTAGGAAAATGCTAGAATCAGGTTATGACTCGAACCGGTAAAACAATGTAGCACGGCCGCAAGGGTCTAGGGGATCCGGGGATGAAAAGCCGCAATGGATAGCCGGAGAATCGGACGAGACAGCCTGCGATCGTCGGGCATGTAGGTGCATAGCTATATCACCGACCTCAATTGTCATTGGCGGCGTTTTAACCTGCAGTATCTCACGTTTTAACGTGAAGAGGTATCACACTTCGGCACCTCCTTGAAACACGACAATAGGAGATGTCGCAAAAACCAGCACAGAAGCTCACTCCCGCCCGCACATTCGTATATAACATAGTGGTTCACGGAATTTTCGACTATATTACGAGCTAATTGCATGTTAAAATTACATCCTTTCCGATTAGAGCGGTTGCCACGGTCATGTGCCGTAGAGTGAGCTGAGTATTTCACTCTGAGCCTTTGCGAACAATTGGCCCGCTGTATGCGAAGGTTTGGAGGTTCGGGAATACGGTACGAGTGCGCTGCGGTGCTTTGCTTACCTTTCGTGCTGCATCCAGTTCTGTGTCGTGAGTGCTCCACCATTCGCGCTCATCCCATCGCCGATCTATGCATTTGAGCTCCAAAATATGGTTTCGAGACTCCAGACTGGTCATCTCCAGCGCATCCATCAGTTCATCTATCGCTTCCTTGGGTAGTGGCTCATGAAGCGGTGGCCGCACGCGCCTGCTCACGAGTTGGGCACTGGAATGTCCGATGCACTTCCAGGCGCTCGACGTGGCGCTCCGGAAGTTTGAGAATTGCAACCGCTTCGTCTAGGGACCCGGTAAATGCTTTGAGAGCTGGCAGGAATCCATCGGGAACAAACGTCACCGCCTCAAATGCACGACTGTTGCTGGCGATGCTGTCGCGTTCGTCCTTCTGATCGGGCCCTGTCCACTGGACACGGCGATTTGGGTAGTCCCGACGGTCGATGATGAGTTCCTCGAGTGCAGGGCAGCGTCGGAGAAGTAATATGATATCTGATGAACTGCTTGCTAGAGGGCAGATAAGGGCCAACGACACGAGCCGCGGGAAGTGCGACTTTGATGACGCCAGCTGTAGGATAAGCTCCTCCATCCCATAGTAAGCTAGCATGGAAAGACGTTCGATTTGGCCTGGTTGAATCAAGGCGCGTGCCGTGTGCAATATGGCGGGGATCTGAATGCGACCGCCCGGGCTGGTACAACCGCCACTGGGGACACAATAGTCTATGCGGACGTCCTTCACCGCGTGCGGAGTCACTGACATCGCATCCTCTGGTGGATTATCACTGCTCCACTCACAGTATCCGACCTCCACGTTCGTGAGTTTGAGTAATTTAGCAGACAATCGCTCCAATGTGTCGGTTTCCAAAGGCACATTAGAAAACTTGAGCGACAGCAAGTACGGAAGGTGCTCCAGCAGCAAAAACACTTCTTGAAGTGTCTGCTTCAACTGCTTTGGCTCTAAGATAGTCGTCAGCCGAATCTGAAAGCATATATATTGCATCCGTACCTTCCGGTTCCTCGTCTATACCACATTCGAATGGGCAACCAATGAGATAGATTGACGTGACGAATGTACCCACGCAGTCTCGAGTTCGAATCGCTGCGCAGGTTCTGTATGACTTCGCGGCTTGTTCCTGGTTTTCCGGAATATGGCCGCCCCGCAAACGTCAGACTCCGAAAGAGTGCACGCTGCGATGGCAGGCGAAGGCTGCGGCACGTGAGAGATAGCGCAGCAATCGTCGGCCTCGCACGGCTGAGCGCGAGTTCGTCGAGCACATCGTCCCAGATGGGTAGTACAGGCAGGCTTCCAGTTGTGCCCATGACAGGCGACCGATCGCAGCAGGTGAAAGGGGTGGGCAATAGCAAATCGCAGCGCTATTTATGTAGGCACAGGCTAGAAGTCAGGCTGTGCAAACAATGTAGCGCGCTGTCGCAAGGGTCATGACAGGGGTTCCTGTCATGGCGGTGGCACACCCTGTCACATTCCCCTTTTGAGGTCTGGCACTGGTCAAAATGTACAAGGAGCTGGTGTGGACTCGACTCGGGGACGCGGCATTGCAGACTGATACTCTTCAACGAGTGCGCAAGTACAGGTGCCTTTTCTCTTTTTCCACTCGCCGTATACTAGGTGAACATCTGCAAGGTTTGGAGGACTGGAGGTGAGCCGCTCTAACGTGTCGTCATTGAGCTAAATGTGTGACAAGCTGAGCAAAACCATGTTTGGAAGTTAATCAAGCGGTACGAGAACCTAGGAATGTTTAGTCTAAGGTAGCAGCGGGTAATGCGCAGGGCCTTTGGTGTCAGCAACTGAACTGGCTTTGCGCCGAGTTGAATTCTGAAGTGTGCGGCAGGCGAGCAGAAGTCATGGGCTATGGCACCTGTAATAGGAAACATTGAGGGATGCGGCGTTTGTAGGGCCCTCGAGAGGCTGTCAGAGTCAATAACGGCTTTTCTGCCAGGGCATGTAGAACGGCAGTGAGTATTGCACAGAAACCATCGTATGTATTTCTCCTGATGCGGAAATTGAGATGTAGCACACTGCGGCACTTGCTCGTTTCACCGGCGATTGGGACATCAAAAGTCGAATTGTGCGGATAGTTGCGGCATATCATGGCGAAGGAGATATTCTGACATTTTGGAGAGGCTCGAGGGACCATCGATGACGGTGACAGGTTTTGGTATTTGCTCAAGTGACGTCAGCGTGTTTGGTGCTCCGCAAATGCAGCGCTGTCTTCAATGACCAAGCTGACTCTGCCACATCGTCTCTTGGCGCTTGAAAAACCATCTGTGCTGTGATTACGCAGTCGCGCGTGTTGGGTTCGATTTACTCGGGAAGTGACATGTTGCCCGTGCGAGGCCATAACGTCTGATACTGCATGACGTGCGTTAAACGCAATCGCATCTTTGGCGTCGATGGTCTCGTTACTCATATTCTGCGTGTTCTCGGATGCTTGTCTCATGAAGAGCACTCAGGTGCAGCTCGGTTGGCAGACCCTGCATATGGTTGTCGTGGACACTTGGGCCTGCCTACACATTGTCGTCCGGCTGCAGCCATACAAATCGTACTACACGCACAACGGGGGAAAGATCCAGATCGACGCTCTTTTAGCACGCCAAATCCTAAAGTCGACACACACTTGCTGCGGGAATCCGTTCCAGTACGGCTGCGAAGCGACCGCGAGGTCACGCCTGCTCGTTCTCCAAAACCACTGCCATTCAGTCATTCCTGATTGCAAATCTTTTCTATGCATGTGGAAGTGGAGGGGTCCGGAGCTACGCGCTGGAACACCAGCTTTCGCGATCTCGAACGGTCTCAAGACATTGGCTACACACCCGTCCTACATCACTTAAAGGGATTGTTGCAGGCATGCGAGAACCAGCTTCTTCATAAAACGTTGCCCTTTTCCACATGTCATACTAGGATGTATTTACAAAACGCTATCCTTCCGACGGCCGTATAAACGCTGTCTTTTCACGTTTGATTCTCCACAGTAGCAGCAACGCTGTCTGGATATGCTTCGACTCAGCGCCACAACAACAAAAAAAAGTCAAACGAACTCACAGAGAAACCGACCAAGAGCAAATTTGGAATGATCCCAAAGAAATCTGAACCAGAAACAGACCAGGACCGCGTGGGTTAGCTAAGCCGTGTATTGCACGTTCGTCAACGGACCTATGACCACACCTAGCATGTAATCAGTTCGCAATCGTTTGTGAAAAAAAGAAACGAACCGAAGGGGGGAGTGCTTGGCATTACACCACGAACCGCGGGCAAGGCAAACAATGTCGCAAACGCGACTGAAATGCTGTCCAGTCCTGGGGGTAGATGTATTCTGCAAGCAGATATGTCGCGGTCATGTACAAAATGGAGAACGTTATCGTCCCTGGAAATGGATTTAGCCAATGGTACGAGCAGAACGAGATTGAGACAACACACAATTAACCAAGAGAATGATGTACGCGCCCATCTGACCCGCAAGGTTTCGGTCAATTTTAATAGAAATGTTGAGTTTAGTGGCTTGATCGCCGATCTGCACATGATTCGTCGTAATTTGATAGCGCCAGTGGGTGTCATAGTTGTAACGCAATCCAGCAGCGTAGATTGGATAGGTCGCCTTCAGGTCCAGCGAGGTTGCAGCAACGAGAAATTGAACAGAATATCTGGCCCAGGAATGACATCAGGGTGGATACTGCAAGATCGCATAACCGTACTTGTCGTGAGGATACATGAGCTCTCCGCCATTTCCGTCGTCTTGGTTCTCAAACGAGACAAACTGGACCCAATCATAACTTGACACTTTGGTAGTTAGTTCGGCGTCCGATTCATTGAAGCCCCCCTGTCCAAGTGCGGGGCTGAAGTACCGTTAACATATTGCAACCTCATTAAGGGACTGAACTCACGTGCCCTCAAAAATAGTGTGTCGTCCAAAAGATTGGTGCACCAGACTGTGTTGTCACCAATTTTGGAGATACTGAACCACGGCGACCATCTTTCGTCTACAACGCATTCCGCCTCGGGTGGCTGGATGGAGCATAAGGATGGCTGAAACCGAATTTCTGCATATCGCTATACTGAATATCTCGGCCAATTACTCCGCTGTTCGCACCTAATGATTTTGTCTGGATGTCCCAGATCTTGTAATTGGCCACTAAAACAATCTTACGCTCGATCAGGCTCGCGTCCGAAGCTCGATCGACTCAACGCACTCCGAACCAGCATTGCGAGAGAGATGCGTCGCTTGGTAGCCCATGTACTGCTATTTTTTCCTCGCTGTGACTTTTGACTGTGTATGCCTAAATGATCCGTCTGTCATATAATGGTGTACCATTAACTTGATCACTAACAAAAGCAAGACCGAAGGAGCCCACAAGCGCAACCATGAGGGCGATGAGGAGGGCGATCGCCGTTATCACGCCCAGTGGTCCATACGTGCGACTGAGAATATGTCTGAGCTTGCCCCACCCACACCCCCATCGCTTGTCCTAATCCCGTATGTAAGCGACAAACGCTTTCAGAACTGCGGTGCAGACCAACGCACCGGGGGAGAGTGGTCCGTGGCAAGCCCGCTAGCCTGCAACGGCAATATTTCGTGGGTATCGGCTTGGAGTGTTCATTAGATGACGATGGAGAAGCCATTTGAGGAGATATCGATTTAGGTCCTCAGAGCGATTGAAGGATAGATGTGCAGCAGCGTCGGTTCAAAAACACGTGATTTTGCCTGCAGGCAGGAAAAACCGCGTGAGGCATGCGGCAGGTTATGTGGTGACTGGAAACATGCTACGGTCAGGGTTGCCAAACGAGTCGATTGTGCGGACTGGAGTCTAGATAAGGCTCATGAAAAGCAAAAGACAGACCATGTGCCTAGATAGGGGCTTAGGAAAAGTTTGACAACGTCTGGTGCCGCTGCGATAAGAACTTCACAAAGGGTGCCTCATTACAGCCTGCACCTTGCAGATCATGTCCACAAGGGGAGACATTTCCGCTACCGCTCTTTTGATATGCGCATCGGGCATCGTGGCGGTAGGGACCAATTTGGTTCAAAGGGTCCTTGCGTGCCGGTGCCTGTGGCTGCACCTCGGACACTGACCTAGCTGAGACAGATATTTAACGAAATTCGGTGAGCTTGAATACAGGACGCAATGAGAAAAATCGCAGCGTGGGAAGAACGGAGGTTGTCAAGGTGCGAGGCATTCAATATCACTGCTCCCTTGTCTGCACCCCCGCGGGTCAATCCTGAACGGAATAGCGCCATATTGC
>JAGTJP010000110.1:0-78275 GCA_020744175.1 Auriculariales sp. MPI-PUGE-AT-0066
GATCTTGGACCCATCGGCGACGATGGCAGCTGACGGCCGCTGTGGCGAGTTTGAGCGGAAGCTACAAAGTTCAAATCATCAGCTATCGAACACTGATAACAGCGAGTACATGAAGTAACTCACTGGCTGAGAAGACCGCCAGTAGGACTTCCACCGGGACCTCCTGGCCCAGGAGGGAATCGGAAGTTTGCAAATCCACTTCCATTA
This sequence comes from Auriculariales sp. MPI-PUGE-AT-0066, assembly GCA_020744175.1. Lineage (NCBI taxonomy): Eukaryota > Fungi > Basidiomycota > Agaricomycetes > Auriculariales > Auriculariales sp. MPI-PUGE-AT-0066. The sequence goes on from JAGTJP010000110.1 coordinate 208, forward strand.
ACGCCAGGCGGTGAGCCGAAGCTCCCGCGAATCGAACTGGCGCGGCTCCTAGATGGCGTGTGCGGCGGGCTGTGGTACAGCGCGAGGGGTGATGCGCCTTGAACCGCCATGACTTCGGCATCGTCGTTGATCTATGCAGACGCAAGAGAGCGATTCCAGAAGGTAAACGTGAGAACGATCATTCAAGCGAAAATAGACGTACGACCATGCGTTTCTGATTGCTCGCGAACGGGCCCATGATGGGTTCGTCCTCGCCGTCACTAAGCGCGCTTCGCTCGTCGTCTGTATCTGTCGTTGACCCTCCAAACGACGAGTCTGCGCATGGCGTGTTAGCGTCGTCTGAAGCGTGCCGACCAAGAAGGGAATATCATACATCCTTCGCTCGGCGAGGGACTTCCTCCCCGGAAGGCAATCGGGCTAGGAACCTGAAGGAAGTGGCTTGTCTGCGCGTGCGGGCTGACGGGCAAACTCGAAGACAAGCTGATGACTGGGTCAGCACTACTGCAGCAACTCTGTGATTCAAGAATTGATGTACCTCGCAGGCGAACCGCCGGGCACTCCGAGGAAGCTTCCCTCCGACACAGAGCGATTGTGCCCACTTCCACCAGCTGATCCATCCGGTATCTTGATGTTGAGGCTGGAGCCGCGGGAGTGCTGGATGAGGGTTAACCAACGTCCACACAGAGAAACACCCTTGCCTACCTGATTTGGCCAAAGGTCGGGCTTAGCTGCGTTGGAGACGTGCTCGAGCCTTGCGATTGGACTACCGTTGCTGGGTTGGAGCGGACCCCCAGTCGGGCGAGACACCCATGCCCTGTATCTGACTGGTGAGCCGGTCTATCAAGGCTTGCTGGCGCTCGTGCTCGGTCTTGAGCGTGCGTATCTGCGCTGGTGCGTCAGAAAAGACGACCTATATTGAAGATTAAAGCATACTTCGAGCTGCATGGCGTCGACCTGGCCTTTAGTGGCTGGCCGGCGACCATCTCTTCCTGTGTCCAGGTACAGTCGATATTGCTCGCCTCGCACGTCGTACAACGAGGCTGCGTGCCGTCGCACTTGGACTTCCTGAGCAGCGGGTGAAGTCAGAGACTGAGCCAAAGGAAAGAATGAGATACTTGCTTTCGACGGCAGGCATTGCACGCGCGAGAGACGTGCTTGTCCTTGCGCCACGGGCGCCGCCAGAGACATGATCCGAGACGACGCGACGCAATCCAGTGAGGTCTTTGGTCATTTCGATGAGTGGCAGATTGAGATGTTCTACCTGGGGGAGAGACCACGGGGTTGGATGGCCGTGCGAGGGAACGAGGGAGATGTAAAAGCACGAGAGAGAGAGAGAGCAACCACGGAATGGCGCGGACAAAATTTCCAGCAGTAAAGTAGCGAAACGATGGCGCAAAGGGGTGAGGGGGGCGAGTTGGCGGTGCAAGATCGGTGAGGTCAGCCTAACACTCCGATAAATGTGAGCAAATGTGAATGCTGCGTACCTTGAGCGTCAAACGCAAGTAGATACAATGATATTCAGAGAGACGCGGTGTTGTGCGGATAAGACTGGGCTGCGAGGATCCGCTATTCCTGGGGAAGGTGGCTGAGATGAGCACCGTGATGAGATCGAGTTATTGAACGACAACCCACCTCGTAGGAACAGGTGCGCGAGGGGAGCTGGACAAGCGAAAGCATTAGTAGGTGCAAAATGAACGCGCGTTGAGGGAGCTGAGAGCGTACTGGTAGTGTTGTGCGAAAGATGAGAAAAGGAGAGATCGAAACGCTATGTTACACTCGATGTTATTATATCGCGCGTAAACCTGATGCACGTGTGTGCGTGCGCGCGTGTGTAACCAAGAGCACTGGCGCACGGCGGGCGTGAACAAGAGGAGAAGAGGCACGGCCCGGCAGAACGCGGAGGTGCACAGCCGATCGTTGCCTGTTTGCGCATCTGTCGATCCTCCCTTCCTCAACCCCGGGATTAACCTCCGCTGCCGCAGCCGTCATTGGAATTCCGTCCAATTCCGGGTCCCTGCCGCATTAGGAACAGACTGGCCCCATGGGTTCGGCACGCCTGGACGTACAGTGCGTGCGAGAGCCACGTCCGACTTGCACGGCGCGCCAACGCTGCACTTCCGCACGTCATCCGTGGTACACGCGCCAGGGCCATGCGGAATACAATGCCGCTCTCCTCATGCTCGATAAGGAAGACTCGCACACCTGTCACGGCCTCGATCCTGTGCTCACCTTCCACACGTGGAGTGCTTCTCCCCCCTCGACTGTTATCGCCCGCTGTTTCCAATATATTGTCGCCATCGACCCGGATCCATCCATCTGTACTGCCCTGGCCTCGTTTTTTCGCAGTCAAGTCCGCAGTCCCGTCGCGATGAGTTCAATCCCGGTCCGCAGCACCACTGTCTCCTCGCTCCGTCCCGCACCGATACAGTCCTCCTTCGTTGCCATACGCCGTTCCCACCCGTAGGCTGGGTGACTACACTGCGCCGCGCAGCTGAAGATGTTGCGCAACTGCCCCAGCGTCCGACTCTCGGCGATTTCACCTGTCGCAGCTGCTACGTTGAGATCCCCAATTAGCGCCAATTATCGTATATGCGTTGCCGCAGTATCGGCGCTGCAGCTCGTTAACCACGTATCTCGAATGTACACAGAAACCCGGTTCTATTCTTCTCAATCGCCCCGTCTGACGTCTGACATTTCCCCTGGCGCTGTACTACACGCTCATTCCGCACAAATTACGTCTTAACCCTGACCGCAACTCAAATTTAAGTTATGTACGCTCCATGCACATCGGATCTTCGTTCAGCCTTGCTCATAGCTCAATTACGAGCCGGCCGCACCTCGGTCCAGCAACTCACCGCCTCCTCGCCTGCAGCCGATTGTACAACTTGGCATCTTAACATTTTCATATCAGTCACGCCAGCTGACAGTTCGAAGTAAGACATTTTTGATCTTCTCGAATATCGTCTCGTCGAAACGCTGGCCAGCGCGAACCTCATAGCTCGACGTCTCCCGCACCTCGACGCAGAGCTGCAAGTGGCTGATCACGCGGTTGCATCCGCTTCAGAAGGATCGCAATTCATTGACGCCCAGTACAGCGTGGTCAATCTAAGCTCTCCTTACGCAATAAAGGCATAGAAAGGGAGAAGATGAGAATGAAGACGCGAACGCAGAAGTGAGGAATATCCGAGTACAGGTTGATGCGGTGGTTATCTGCGAGTAGGAGACGCCAAAGCGACAGAGAATCAGAGTCCGGGTGTCGGAGAGGGCGACAGACACGTGAGGGGGCATCTTGATAATTCAATAAATTCCAACTCTATTTGGTAGGCACTAAGAATGACGATACCAGTATTACTGTACGAATGCACTAGGCAACATTTATTAGTAACGTAACGGACATAGTTGACTGGATGCGCATTACAACATCTTTGAGTTACAAGAGAACCAGCCGCTGTCCCCGGATCAAGTCATCCTGATCGCTGCCCAGGGTGGTTGGGGTTCCGATTCGAGACCATAACGGCAATCTGCGCAGCCTGCCCTCTTGCGGTGTCGATGGAACCTTTCACTCTTCTTCCAGCCGAGCTGCGTCTCGTAGTCCTCCGTCATTTCGACCGCCCTGATTTACTCCAATCAGCGCTGATCTCGCGTGCTTGGCGCGACTATGCGCGATCTGATCTGCGCTACTATCTGCCGGTACGGATCACAGAATTCATCCTTATGCAACCAGTCGAACGGCGGACGAACATGATACAGAGGATTTCTTACGCATTGAGCAACGGTGTACGCCTATCAGTTTCAGTACAGCTTTGGTTGTCGTTCGCGCGGCGCGACCTTCAGACGAAGCAGGACGCCATGAAAATCCTACTCGGCCTTCTTATTCCTGCCAGACCTGTGATAGTGCAGCTTAACATCCATGTGGCCCAGTATATTGTGCCGCTGCTCCACCAGTTACTCTCCGCACAGGGTGCATGGCCCTGCCTTCGTATATTCCGCTTCTCTTCTGCAGCTCACAGAGTGTTGGACAATCATCACCCGCCAACGCTGCCATTACAGATATTCGGCGACTGCGCACCTGGTCTGACATTTGTTGCTCTTGAGAGCATCTGGACGGAGGTGGACGACATTCCGATGGCTTTTGGCCGCGTAACTGGCTTGAAAGTCACGTTGGAAGAGCTTTCTGCGCCGGTTACTTTGACAATCGGACAGGCTTTCCCGCGCCTCACAAAGCTTAAAGTCGACATGCAAAAAACCACGCCGATGGACACGCGTGTCAGCCTCATGGGTGGGAGATTCCCTGGACTGCAATTAACCATCAGCTATGCCATGTATTTGCAGGACTATACATCTAGTCTACTGGACCAGGCACAGTATATTGAGCTTGAAACGCCGACTGGAAGAGACCATGATGCTGAATGGACAGAACGCATCCGTGTCATCTCTGCGCTCCCGTCAGGTCCTCTCGTGGTGAACATTCAACTCCAGGATGGCAGGGGCACAATAGGACGGTCTGTTTCGGGTACATGGAAGCTGAGTTGCACACATATCGAGACCGGATGCACCCGTACGTCATTGGATATAGGCACTCTAGGGGACCTCACACACAAATTGCTTGCGGTCGGGTGCTGCGAGCGAGTCTTACATCTATCCATTCAGTCCGACTTGTTCCCCGCCGTGCTCCATGTGGGAACATGGGACGCGTTACGGGAGCTCGATATAGTTCTCAAAAGCGACTGGCTAACGTGGCCGAAAGCACACGGCCGCCAATTTTCTGGTATAGCGCCAGCGCTTTCCTCGGTGCGGTTTATAGCGACGTGGATGCCACACTCCGTGTCAATAGCAGTGCTGGAGAATCTTACGATCACACTCGGTATCACCAATGCGACAGTTCATCTGGAGTTTCATGGTGTCGCAATTCTCGGGGACCGGGCTCTGATTCAATCGAGCTTTGCATCCATCACGGAAGCCGTTTTGGATCAGGGAAAGAGCAAACCGCGCGTGCAAGCTGCGTCCTGGTTCGTAGACGAAATACTGATGTAACACACACGGCTTGCATTACCCAAGGTGAAGGACGGACTGTAGTGTTGGATAAGAAGTCTATAAGCGATTTATGGAGCAGGATATCAGTCATCGCATCGATCACCTTCCAGCAAAAGGCTCATATACCAAAAACCACTGTCTAAAATGAACCAGGCCACAATAGAACATGTGCGCAAAAACGATTGCCATAGTTGCCTACAAATCGAGGACAAACATCGCGAGCGACTTGGTAGCATGCGGACACCAAAAGCACTTGTACGCCAGGTCAAAGGCTGACCGTTTGGTAGCGTCGGGTTCATAATTTTCGTAATGATTGTGCTTCGATGGATCGCCAGGGAGAAGTGCGTCTAACGCCGAAGCATCCTGATGGAGCTCTACTCATAGCATAGCGCTGATTTGATCGTGTTTCGCATGATCCTGACCTTCAAGGCGATGAAGTGCTCTTGCGCGACTGAGCCTGCGTCCGCGAACGCGCGTGCGACGTGGTTTTTCGTCGGGTTGAAGGGATCTAATCGCGACAGTTTCTACATCAGGCGTGTAGTCCGAGCTTGGGGAGAGTGTATATGTTGGGTCGTGCTTAGTATCTGAGATTTCCTCGATGGGCGAGCGACACGCAACATCGTCCTGCAAGCGGGTGTCGGAGGGATACGGTTCATACCCCTCCGTTCCTGCCATTGACCAGTATTTCGTGCACTCGTATGCAGAAGGATAGACCGATGGCCAACAATACCCGGTGCACGATGATAACTCACATTGGGGTCGAAATTCCAGACACTCGGCGGTTGAGCGCCGGACCATGGGACGGAGGTCCACGCAGGGGCTGGCTGGTATGAGCTTTCTGAAATAGACCAAACTGTAGTTGATGCCGTCTTCAATGGCGGCGAGTTGAGTGTAGCAAACTCAGGTTCCTCCACATCGTTCAGGACCATCTCGGCCATGATGTCCAGCCTGCCAAGGTCATCGGTTTCAGCTTCCTCCAGAGAACCCTCGAGAAGGCCATCAATCTTTGGAGCAGTACGTATCGGGAGACGCCAGACTTTATGCCGAGTATTCAATATTTGGGGATCATGTGAGATGAATCATTGTGACATACGTAAAGGCATATCGACATGATCTTGTTTCAGCTGTTGAACCAACTCATCAAATACCATTATTGAGCTCTCATACTCATCAAAAGCTTTGCCCATGTTTTCGTGCTCGGCGTGAATGCTGAGCAACGACAACTGCATATCAAACGCGCTGCGAATGGCACGCCATGCAGCCTCTGCCGCCCGATGGGAAGCCGCAGCCGCCTTCGCAGTCTTATCGGCACAAGAGAGAGCCACAAGCTGCAGCTCTACAGAGGCAGCGGTCGCACTAAGATCCCAGTCGGCGTGAACTCAATGAACGTGCTACTGCGCCTAGTTTGCAACTCGTTACACACCCAAATTCGTCCAGCACGTATGCAGAGCGGTCAGAGATGTCATCATTCTTCGTATTCCCATGCGACGGTCGGTCGCGAGTGGGTCGCATACCGGCCTTCTTGAGGTCGATCGTACATTGCAGGTTTTCGTCCGCCGCAAGGAGGCTTCGTCGTCCGCGTGCGCACGGGCACGAAACGTGTCGACTAGGCTCTCGGCAAAGTGGACGCGCGCACGTGCATCTTCTATGCATAGCCTGACCGCCTGCTCCGTGAGATCATTGCGAATAATGCGGCGGAATAGGTCTGGGTGAAGCAGAATCTCCTGCACAGTGCTTCGGTAAAGCGCGGATAGGGGGGGTTCCTGATACCGCCTCGTCACGTCACAATCCGTCAAAAGCACAGCCTAACCGCGAACGCAAAATCAAATGTCACTGTGATTGCTGATCTCCCTTCGCTCCCAAGTTCCTGCTCTTCCTCTCCCATTCAATCTACGCATCCGTTTACAAGTCATGTACACTCCTGTTCAGCAGTGCTTACTCGAGTTCTTACAGAGGCGGGTGGACGATGTTGGGCAGCGCCAGGAAGGGGCTCAGCACCTGCTCGACTTCCTCGAGCAGCTGGCATCTGCAGCAGATTCGCGCAAGCTCGAGGTGCGGCAGCGGCTGACGGAGCTCCATCAGACCAATGCGTCTGCGGTCGCCGCGCAGCAGACGCGCTCCAGTCTGGAATATGCGCGATCACGTTCAGCACGGCGACGCATGGACCCCAGTCGCTTTGGTTCCGGTTCTAGTTTCGATACCGATACCACTCTCATAGAGTCACCCCAGCTCGAGGCGGCCGAGCAGGAGCTCAAAGAAGTCGAGGATCACGCGCTTGAGGTGCGGGGAGACTTGTACGTCGTCCACGGGGCTGTGTATGCCGCCGAGTCCGAGATGTTGCAGGCCCAGCGCGACCTCGATAGTATCCGCGCAACCTGGAGTCGCGAGTCCGACATGGGCGTTACCGCTGTCGCAAAGATTCTCGATGGTGCCGAACGCCGATACATCACGTTCCTAGCGGACTTCGACTCGGATATGGATGAGATCCAGAAGGACATCGAGAGCTGGTTGAGCGATGCGCCGACCTCTGAGGGTGGCGATCAGGGGCTTCCCGAGGATATCCTCTCACATTATCATGTGGCCTCCGACGATTCCACTGGGATCGGCGAAACGGCAAGTGATCACGTCGTCGAGCCTGCATGGGACATACCATACTCTCGAGCAGCCGGTGTACGCAGCTTCCAGCCTCCGCGGAAGGACGCCGAGGATGAGACGCGGCGTTCGCGATGGGCGAGTGACACGAGCGACCTGACAAGATGGGTTGAAATGCTGAACCAGGAGCGAATTGCTGACAAATCAATCAAGAAGCCGCAGCGACTTCGAGTGCGGGTGCGCGGACGTCGTTCCGGAAGGTCCAAAGGAGATGGCACACCTGCGCCGGCCATATTGTTCACAACACCACATTCGTAGATTGACACGTTTGCTCACTCATCGAGTAGCCAAGTCGGTTCTGATTGAGATACCCTAATACCTGCTTGTTTCCTCGCGTACCTTGAAATATTGTAATATCCATATCGTCCACAAAAAGGACCATCATATTTCAAGTCAATACGGCCGCGCAAGGATAGGAGAATACGTGAGTCAGTGAATGTTCATATCCACATCGAGCGCGATTCAAAACTGATAAGACGTCGCGAGAAGCCGTCCACCTCTAATACATATTGAAGTTTTTGAGGTGCAGTGGTGATCGTTGAAGGAGCTATGCGCTACATTGAAACTGCGTTTGTAGGCTAGTACAGCATGACAGACAAAGGCTGTGAGACCGCTCGGCGCATATCGGCTGAAAATGGTCACTTGCACAGCCGAACGTTGTTTCTTTGTGAGGCTTGGCTGAGAGTGCTGTGCGATGGCTCCTCTAGTGCGTCATTGTCAAAAGGGGCAATCCCCGTAGATTCAACGTGCTATTTCACAGTTCTCTGCCTCCTACCAATCACTGGCAGCAATGCTTTCAAGGCGTTTCATCGTCAACCACGGCGTTTTGACGCCACTTGTAGACCGGGCTCAAAGGCTGCAAAGAGCGTGCCAAAAGGCGCTATGCGACCTGAAAGCTACGCTTGCAGTATAGTAATCACCAACAACTCGACAAAAAGACGGGTCTCGGACGAGCTCAAGACAGAGCGAATCGCAGAAAATCCTGAAATTTTCAAACTTCGCGGATTGCGGAAGCTGCACATTCCGGATAGAATTCCTGCGGTGAACACCAGGACGTCAATTGGCAAAGCGACGTTCGCGGGGCGAATAGGAACGTGCAGCAGGATCGACACGTTCTGTCAAAGCCTATGGCGAATGCTCAAAAATTGTGGGCAACACGGACGGAAGTGGTTATTAACGCGCACCGAGGCCGTACATGTGTCGGAAGCCGAGTAGTCAGTGATGTACCGCCTGCCTCGAGGGGTGAAAAGTCTACGTTGCTGGCGGACAGAAAATGGCGCTCGAGTACGTCACCTCGAGGCTCCTGCTCTTCCCGCATAGATCTCGCCATGGAACTTAGTCTCCTGTGGTTGGTCGCCGCAACTGACATTCCACGCGGTGTACCAACCAAAGTTCCTCGCTCATGCCCATCGGCGGTCGAGCGCGTGCGCCCAGAACTGTCTTCTCTGTTCTCGCCAGACGGTGAGAGCCCACCGGAGCAAAACTCATTTGTGGAGGAGATGGTATTTGCCACGCTTGACCGCAAGCGCATCAGAACTCGTGGGAAGCGTGCACGAGTGCGCAAAGCGCAATCAGCAATACCTTCAGTGAGCCAGTATAGTACTACATGATTATTAGGCATGGATACGAGTCAGACATACGTTTATCAGCAATCCGTAACTTTATTTTATATATATTCCACTTTTAGATAATCCTATTTATATATAGAGTATTGAGTGACAGGTGCAGTTATCACCCGATCTCGCAAGCACATGTTGGAAGTCCTCCAAGCTGGAGCCACGTATGAGAGCGCTTCACAATTCTCCATCCGTGGGGGAGCTCGCGTTTTCGCCATGCGTAATCCTCTCGACAGACTTTTGAACACGCCGTACGGGCTGGCAGGGCGGCTCAGGCTATGCACCATAATACAGCCTTTGTGACCTGTAGGAGGCGTCGTTCGCACAACTTTCTTACATCTTCCGTCATCGGTCATCGAGAGGGTAATGTTATTGTATACAGCGTCCAAGCGCAACACACGTGTCACTGGACCAATTGCATAAAGACCAACATCTCATAGCCGACCAAGCGGAAGCTAGATGCCCGCTTCCAAACAAAGGTAAAGCTCGATGACGTTTTGCAGCGGTCTCACCCACACCGGTCCTGCGCTAACGTCGCCGCAACCAAGCATCATCGAGCTAGCTCGCACACTGGATTCATGCGCACATTCGCGCGGAGGTTTGGCAATCGCTTATTCTCAATCGTGTGCGACGCCGCTCCGAGTCTCCGGGTGATATTTCTGTCTAACCCACCTAGCTGGCGGCGTCGGATATACATATCACCGTGCGGTTCCTATGCTTCAACGTGTGACCCGCCAAAAAAAATCTCGGTACGACCTCAACTAAGCTGCTTTTGAGATTACGATAAGCATCACACAGTCCCTTACGACGACGTAATGTCCGAAAGCGTTTCCATCACGCCCCAGCAACACTTGCGTCGTCCTGAGTTTAGTTTAGTTTCGTATGGAACCAGGCACCATGGAGCTAGATTACAAGCTAGCTCGCAAAGGAGTCGCCATCCAGCGATGACGTGGTTATCCACTTACGCACTGCGGTTTACTGCAATGGCGCAGATTGCGGGACGGGGGATCGCGGTCGAGACACGGCGGGCCGTGACGGCGACGGGTGCATCTACACCGAACCTGATTCAGATTGGACCCGTCGCGTTCTGTGATGTGTAACGTAACGTGGACCCACGGCTCAACACGTTGGCCGCGAACGAACAGGATAATCAGGCGCTGGTTTGGCCGGGGAAAACACCGCCACGTAATACTTTTGCATTCCCGTGGACAAGTGATATGATATCTTTGAGCGACGCGGGGTGCAGCGTGAATTGGCGCGGCTTGGCCTGGGGAAACAGGGCAACCGGGCTAACACCAGACTTGCGACCTTACGATTGCATCAGGCTGTTGGGATCAAAAATTTTCATTTTCTCATTGTGCCGTTCATTCTTTATTGTCCCGCTCGGCTAGCCGGACGGTTTGCGTTTTGTGCAAGCGAGTGGTGCCGCAGCGGAGCTTAGCTATGAGATCAGAAGCCGGGCTCCACTGACAACTGCGCACTAGGAGCGTGCGGTGAAACGCTACATGGAAGGGGGTTGGTGTCGAAGGAAGCGAGCTTGGTATAGGAAAACTGCGGTGCAAAGTTTGAGATGAGACAGTCATCGCGTGAGCAGGACATCGCCGTTTGAATTTACGAACACACGTCTTTTTGCTGACCCGTTGTGACCCGGGGCGCTCTCACGCTCCGCCTCTTCCCCTTCCGCCTTCTCATCCTCTCCTCTCCTCTCCCTCTCCTCTCTCCTCCACCTCCCTTCCTTCTTACTCTGTTTTCCTAACTTCACGGCGATGCCGTCGATCGAATCATCGTTCCAGCGGGCGTTGCTCGCTGCATACACAGCTCACCAAGCGTCCACGCAATCCTCTCTCGCCTCCGCCCGTAGCCTTCTCAACGACCGACTCTCGGCCCTCACCTCGGCCCGCATCGCACTCGCCGAATGCGCCGACAAAGAGCATGATGCGTGGGACCTACTCGCCGCAGCCGACTCGCAAGGCACCTCCGCTGTCACTGTTCCGTGGGCCGCGTTGAACGAAGCCATTGCGCTTGCCTCTAGATTACCCGAGCAGGAAGATGGCGGTCAGCGAGCGGCGGTAGTATCGGTGCTGCGGCACCGGGCAGAGCGCGCACACATGAGCTGCGCGCACGCGCACGCCGCCGTCGTCAAGCTCGAGCTTGCCGTCGATAAAGCCCGCTCCCGTGTCGAACGGTACGAGCGTGCCGCGCCACGTAAAACTCCATCGTCTCCACACGAGCTCGATGAGCGTGCTGTGCCCATGGCCGTCGTTAAGCAGCTCTTCAGCCAACTCAGCGGTGTCGCTATCAGCCCTGGTATGCCCCCGCCCGATCATCGTTTGATATTAAAAATCCTGGATGGCTAATTTTCGGCCGTGTGCAGATGCATCAGACGTGGTCTCCGTTCATTCGCGCACGTCGTCGATTGGCTCGGCCTCGACCACTGATGTCGACTCGTCGTCGTCCGGGGCGCCGAGCGTGATTCAGACTGGCCGCAGCCGCGCCTCGTCGATCACCGACACTGTGCCCGCGGTCAAGGGCCGTGTACGCTCGTCGACCATCTCATCCGCGGCCGGCCCGCCGCCTAAAATCTACACAAAGCCGTTCAGCCCGCGCGAGCTTCCCATCTCTCTCCCCTCGTACGTCCTCTCCTTCACCCATGTCCCTCCTTCCACATCATGCTAATAACTGGACTCGTAGTGAGTCTGATGCAACACCCAAAGCCAAACGCACGGGCACTGGCAGCAACAGCGCGCTCACGCCGACCCGGTCCAACTTCGCCGCGATACGTGCTCTAGGCCACGGCCGTCCGCCGGTCGGCCACCAGAAGCGCGCCAGCGTCGACTGTGTCGCATCGCTCGCCCTCTTCGAGCCGCTTCGTCCCATGAAGCGTCCGCGCGTCACATTCGCGCCCGAGCCCATCCAGATCTAAAAACCCATCACCAACACTCACATGTCACCTCATCTATCACTCCTCCTTTTCTACTTCATCCGTCCACATTGCCCGACCATCGACTAAGCGCGACGCGTCCCACCCACATCCCCATCCCCATCCCACTCCATGCTCGTATTCATTTCTCCTCCTCGCCACAACATCGCCATAATTGTATCGTCGACTAAGCGCGACGTCCCCATTTTCCCTTATCCTCGTCCTCGTTCTTGTCCTTGTCCACATGTCCCTGTTTACCCAGTCGCTCACTTCACCTGTTTTCCTCTTGCTATCCAAACCCGTCTAGTCGCATCCCTGAATCTCTGATCTCTGTTCCAAAATATCCCCATGCCCACTTTCTCTCGCCGTTCACTGTTATCGTCGCGCCCGTACTTCCGCTCGTGCCCGTGTTTCCAAATCACATCCCTCGTCGCATCTGCGTCTCAAAACCCCCCTCTTCGTTCATTCCTTCTTCTCCCTTGTCCCGTTTTGTGAATGTGTCGGTGTGTCCGCGTGTCAGTTTGGTTAGGAGCCTCATCATCTTTCTCGATCCCGGTTCGCACATTTCTTGTCCAACCCCCCTGCATAGTCCAGGGGAGCGAAATTGTCTGTAGTCCACGCATGATTTTGCGTGTAAATGCCTGTGTAAATCGGAGACGGGAAATATCATTTGTTCATTGTTCTCGCTTGGTTCAATTGCTACTGCTGCTACTCGAAACCGATATCCGTGATTACACACCGTCGCCCGCAAGTGGAAATGTAATCTCGTGCGTTGGAAAAAATTCTCGAGACGGATAAAGCTATCGCTCGTAATTCTCAGTCTATCAGCCAACCCTGCCGCTCGAATCCGCTATATAGAACTTCCTTCACCCTTTTGCCTTTGACTTTCATCGCAAGCGGGATTGAATCGCGTATCGCGAATCGGTCGGGCCACCGCTATGCCTCGCTTCGTACCTCAGGGGTCGCCGCACACGCTCGCACCAAAAAAGGTCGGCCATCCACCCGAAGGTGGCCGGATCGAGATAAGCAGCCGAATCAGGGAAACCCACTCACGTTTCCGCAATAAAAGGGGCGGTATGTGTCGGACCGTCCCCACTTGACTCTGTTCGTTTCACCACGAGTGTCAGTATGGCCAACACCAGTTTTTGCACTGCTGTGCTAGATGTTTTCTCTGCCCAGATAAACGACCTACGCGACCGTCTCCAAATTGCAGCCCTCGACCTATACAGATTGCGCGACGGGCACAATGGACCCATTGCCCGCACCACTGCCGACCACAATCATGATCTCAGCAGCCTCTCCGAGCTGGATCATGTGTTCTCTGTCCTCAAATCCGCCAGGATGCGGCAAAAGTTGGCCAGTATGGCGCTGCAGAACCTTAAAAAATTCAGAACTGCCGTCATAGACATTCTGGGCGCATCGAATGACGCTGCAATCACCGACATCGCGCCCCTACTTGACATTGCGCAAGGAAGTTATAATTCTTTCAAAAGCGCATGGGCAGCCGAATCAAACGCCGTAGAGAGACAAACAAAAATGTTGTCAGCACCTTCAGGTATGATGCCCCTGCAAGAATACCGCATCCGTTGCCTCATGCAATCCAGTCACGCTTTCATTCCAAGATCTCGAATGCCACTCGATTTTCTCTCATCTGCAGGAACCCACTGCGGATGCTGGTCCGGCAACGCAGCATTCGTACCCTGTTAATTGGCCACCGCCTCAGTCGCAGCAGCCAATTGTGGAGTCTGAGACTATTACACGAAGCGCAAGCGCTCCCCCGAGTCATGGTAGTCGCTTCACGCCAAACGATCACGCAGCCAGCACGATATTCAGGAACGCCACTGCGCCACCAGAACGCGGCCGGCCTCGGTATCGGACCATCAGAGGGACAAGAATCGAGACGCCTCCAGTTGTGGACCTTGAGCCGCTGATCGTGGACCAGGGAGCTTTGCAGCCATCTGTCAATAGCCAGCGACGAACGCGAGTTCGGGGTAAGCGGAGCGGAAAGGGCCGGAAAGGCTCAGCAGGCTCAGCTGCTTCCGCTACAAACACGGGCGCCTCCACGGCCTCGAGCCAAAGTAGGGGCACCTCAAGGGGCTCCAGTGCAGACGTCTCAGGAGCCCCTAGTCGGAGCAGGGAACGTTCATTCCCAAGAACGTACAGCATTCCCCATCGTGCGAAGCAAGCTGATGATGTTTCATATATTAGGCGAGGCGATCATTTAATACCATCTGCACCACTTCCCTTCATAGGTAAATCGTCACAGAGCGTAATTTCGACCAAACAACACGCTGCACAACGCACCGTATCATCAGTGCGAGCTGTAGCATGTGATTGCTGTCGCATGCGCAGGTGGGTGAGTATCTTCTTGTAGTCAGGTTCAGAACCTAATACGCACGTTGCAGAAATGCGACCTCGCCAAGCCTACTTGCGGTTTATGCTCCCACAGCGGCAGATCCTGCATATACAGCATTGCTCCTAGCTCAAGCACACTTTCGTAGGTCGCGAGTTGTAGCTGCTGTTCGGCGTTGTTGTGCTCGCATATTTGTCCAGGTCTCAAGATGCAGCAGTGCATGATCTGCGTGCACGGCTGGAAGAAGTTGAGCGCACGTTACAAATGCGGAGGCCTTCGATAGCCATACATACCCCTCAGCGGCCCATTTATCCGCAACTGCTACAGTCAACCTAGGGTACTATCCCGCGGAATATTCTGAACGAAGCGCGTATTACGTAGGCTATACGCCGACCGCCACCTAATAGATAACCTGTGCATCATTATTGCTTTTTAGTCATGCCAAGTATGCAAAAAAGTTCAGGGGAAGAAAAGCGAATCACCATTGAACTAAATTCAGACTCAAATATTGCATAACATAACAACGCTGTCTTGCAGCTGTAGTCGGCTGGAGAAAAACTTTGCGCATAAATCGGAGAGCTCCAGGGCCAGATGTTAATTACAGCACCTAAAAAGCTTTCACACCGCCTGAGAGAAATAAGGGTCTGCCGGTAAGACACAGAGGTAAAACATCAATGGGATCGCAATTGTCTCTGCTAGTCACTCCCACACAGAAAAAGGACTTGCAGCCCGAACTTACATACCGTTTTTATCCCAAAATATCAATACAGCACTCCCGAAACTACGCTGCAGAGGCATTCAATGTGCCACGCGTGACTGTTACAAGTTGTGCTCATTTGAGCACGCGTTCGCCTACACGTTTCTTCCTCCTAGCAAGAATTTATTCAAGATCGCACTTCTCTAGCCAATCTATCATCGCGCTGATGAGGCCCAGGAGGCGCTCCATATGGCCAAGCAAGACGGCGAAAACTAATATGACTCGGATACCGCCACATCCATCTAAGCAATCGCTCGCATGATTCGTTGTCGCTACCATATGTGGCCATATCAACCGCACATAAAGTGAGAAGAGCGTATGGAGGTCGGTCAGCCGGCAATCTCGTGTGCAATTATCACTGCTTATGAGTCAGGCCGCACAGTCAGCTCATGAGAGGTCTCAGTAAATTCCCGCCGTGGCATGGCGAACAGAACACCACAAGCTTAAATAATATGCTTAAATAAGCTAAAGTAGAAATATCTCGGAAGATTGCTCCATCTGGATATATAAATCGTTCTGAGAGACTTCGGTTTCCTGTGGCCCTGCTGGCGATATTCCATCGACACGCCTGCGCTTCCCTCGAACTCTTGTGCGTTTGCGAGCGAGCGTAGCAAACACCATCGCTTCGGCTTCCTCAACCTCCAGCTCCAGCTTGCGGTCGACCAGCTCGTCGTCCTCTCCATCTAACAGTGTAGAACATGCCGTCAATCGCCTGCGCTTAACTGCCGGTGGACATGACTGCCGGTACTCGCGTGGCATTGGATCATTCGCCCGACCTGTCACTGACGGATGGCATAGCCCGAGTCCGGGCGGGTGCTCTACCCTGGAAGGGCACGAGAACCGACCAGTGATGGCGGAGGTGTACTCCTTGTCATTATGTGCTTCCACCGGGGTGGAGAAGATGGAGATGTGGAATTAGACGTGTCTTGTTCCAACGGCCGTATGGTGTCCGTTTCCTCGCGGATGGTCTGAATGGTTGCAATCTGTGGCGGTGTCTTTGGAGGAGTGGGTACGATAAAGTTGGATTGAAAACTTTTGAATTTGCGAATAACCTGTTCGGTGGTATTGAGACACTTTGAGCATCTCCTGAATGCCATGTCGAGAATAGGCGCGGCCACAGTGAGAGAGTTTCTCCTGTTAGACCGTTCCACACGTCGTGTAGTGTAGCAACGTCTTCGTGCAGAATTTTCCGTTCCGCGCGTACATCGCGTAGCGCAGTGATAAGCGTCGCACCAAGTGCTCGCAGGTCCTGTAGACATTGCAGCGTCGCCAGATGTTCAACGCGCGCCCAATTGATCGCATCGGATGACGAATTCTGCTGCTCCGCGAAACAAAGCTTGGAGGTAGACTTTGCGACAGCTCCCCGAATATTGGGGAGAGCATCGTCCAGGTGATGTAGTGCAGCTTTGATGGCTGCCTCCTGCGTCCGTAATCGGCGCGTGAGCAATGTCATCACATTCAAATTCGCCAGTTGGAGGTCTGAGAACATTGAGATAAGTGAGGGAACGGCTCTTAATGGTCGGGAATTGGGCTAGGCGAGCGACCTTTTCTAGCATCGAGACGACGGTACGCAGCTCGCAGCTGCCGCAGCAACACCGCGATGAGGCTGTGCATCAGACTGTCGATGGGACTGCGAACTCGCAGCATCGTACAAACATAAACGTGTACTATAAGCACAGCAGATGACGGTATCCAATATGATAATGACCAGCGACGATAGCCGACAGCCGGTTCTCCGCGGAGTTGACGGTCGTGAATCATTCCAGTTGCATTGTTCAGTGCCAACGAGCAAGCGTCAAAAAAGTCAGGGATTATATGTACTGCTTCACTCATTAAAAATGCAGCAATTTACATTGTTGGATGCTTCTATATACTCTTGAAGCCGTACGAGGATAACATCGCCTGTGTCCAAAGACAAACATTTCCTATCGGAAGCCGACTCCGGTGCAGTTCGGCAGTGCATTATCTAGCCGGTGATTACATGCGCGAATGTCCTCCAAGATTGCTTGTTTGAATGATGTCTTTTGTGCGGTGCAGGGAACTTCTGGGCAAGCGGGAGTGTCTGCCGAGATCAGACTTTCGTCCGTCGAGCACGCTGCACAGGGTTCTCCCTCGCATGATACCTGCCCTCGGCCGCGTGGCACAATATATTGAGGTCACGGACAGGCGGCTTTACCGTTTCACGCACTCTCGCTTGATCGTTCCACTCGTCCATGCATGACCAACTACAGCAAATCAACCTTGATTTCTTATTGAAGGTGCAGGCAGACGCGCAGGAGACGGTGACACGCACTCAAATCATGATTGATAGCCTATTTAAGCTAGAGCTTGAGGCGGTCGAGGCGGTCGCAGCCACAAAGGAGGCCCTGGCGGCTGCACACAGGCTCGGTGCATCATGCTGCGACTATGTGAATCGGCCAGAGCTGCTCACTAAAAGCAGCCTCGATCTGCTCACATGGAATATCGCGCGGGAAATATGCATGCAAGCCACAACTCTAGCGGCTGCCAGCCTAGTGGCGAGAGCGACGCTCGAATTTCGCACGAGGTATTGTTTCAGGCCGCCGCTACGCGCGTGCTGCACGAGCAAGCCCTCGCCGCGGACATGGAGCATCAGTTGGCGGTCGCGCGACAAGATCGGATTTCGGATGTTCTGAGTACCGCTCGCTTCGTTAACGACACCGCCCGCTTTCAACATCAACTCACAGAAGCCGGGGTTCACAAAGTCTCGGAGCTGTGGGAGCGCGATCCCAGCTCAGGCATAGCTCAGGTCGCGGACGTCCTAGATGAGGCACGCCAACGAGCGCGTAACCTCGCACAAGACCTTAACGAGCTTGTTGAGGCCGAAGGCGAGGTGAACGGACATCCCAAGCATCCTTGCGCGCTTATCATGCCGGCATCTACATCCAGTGGCACAGACGGCAGCAGTCTTCGCAGTCGATCGACTGTTGGTAGCGAGTTCGAGATTATCCCGCCACCCAGGACCGCGGTGCAGAGTAGTGGGATTGCCAAGACACTCGCCGGCGCGCCCACTGGCGATTTACAGCCCCTGAATGCACCGCTGACCAAACCGACTATTCTGTCGGCTCAGGCCCGTCGGACGTCAGGAACTTTCCTACAAGGCACCTCGGCACCCGGGCCTCTAACCATGCGGCATTCGTTCCCAGCCAGCGGCGTCTGGACGATCGTCGATGATAGCGGAGTTGACGATAGTCCAGGCACACGACAGTCATGCCCCGCAGTGGTCAGCCCGACTCGTGATGCACCTCATCAGGTGCTACCGCCCATCGAAGATGTTGACGAGGAGTACGGGCGAGAAGTAACCGCTGTTGCAATCACTGGAATTTCTTCCGATTCCAGGCGGACTCAAGCTAGGTCAAGAGGGGGAAGGGGTAAGCGAGGCAAGGGTTCATCACTGGAGTTTAGCTCAACCTCATAGTATTGGTATATGTTAGATCTTGCACTGAGTGCTAGATAGTCTTTTAACGTGTAGCAGCGGGCCGGAAGCGCATGTCGCACCCGTAAACGTCTCTGGCGAAGATACGATGATCATGCTCACTGTTGTCCTTCTCAAGCGAGTAGTATAGTCCGGCGTTCAGAACCTCCATAAATTTTATCATGCTCATGTCGCAACTGGGTCCGAAGCCTGAGCACATACATTCAAGCCAGGAGAGTAGTCTGCTCTCAGACTGACACGCTGAGCCCAATAAAGCATTTATAAAATACTGGCGTGAAAACAGTTATGGCCGCAACTGAACTGCGTCATATTGTACATAGGACCAAGGATGATGCTGCAGTACTCGCCGCCTGCCACCTGGGTAGTGTCTGCCATCAGGATACAGCTGCAAGGTCAGAAAACGTACAGTAAAAGCACGCAATCCAGTTGCAAGGCCTAAGCGAACGCTCTTTCCATCTCCACTTGGATCAGCTGCAATTCTCGGCGTTTCGCGGTGCGACCTAGCCGTTTGCCACGCACCCTCGTGCGGGATCTCTGCTCCGAGACACCCAGCTCGTTCACCATACCCGCTGTATCAAAGCCTGCGTGAGTAGTGGATGCTTTATCCGTGATTATAGGGCTAACAGCCGCCAGCTCGTACACTTGGCCGGTTTGGAACCCAAGTGCAACGGCCGCCTCTGCCACGAACCGATCGTACGAGAGTTGCGCATCGTCTAGCATCTCCGCAACTCCAGTCAGGCTTGCATTCTCTGAGTACAGCAAGTGCTGAACTTGAGAAAGGACCTCTTCTGAGTTGCACAAGGCAGTGCGGGCGGCCAGCTCCACTCGCTTAGCAGCCTCTAATTCCGCGGAAAGGCTAATCCAGTCCTCCATCGCAGCATCAAAGGTCTGCGTGGCATCAAACATCGCCTTCCGCGGCGAAGAAGACGAGGTGGGCGGTGCCAGGGTTGTATTCTTCGGTGGCACGTCCGCCGGATGAGGCTGCGCAGGGGACGGCGGCTTCGGCGGCAATGAAATGACCGTTCGCTTGTCCGTATCCCACGACCGTCGCGCCACTGTGTCGGGTGCATCGTCACGACGCGGCCTCCCCATTTGGGACAGACGGATGCGCGGAACTCCAGCCGCTTGCTTAATGCATGCTCTGCAATTGCGCGCGCGCTAGACAGAGTGCAATCTTCTGAACCGCTCGAGAGTGTACCGCTGTGACGTTGGAGATGCGGGTCCTCAGTACAAGAACAATTGAGCGCTGCATATCTGTGAGCATTTGTGAACCAGTGCGGCAGTGAGTTCGAGGAGAGAGCGACTTTGAGAGAGGATCCAGGAGGAATAGTGCGAAAGAGGCTCCTAACGGAACCCTGCATGATCATCACGGCAACACCGCATCCTAGTCAAGAACCATGTTCCACAGCCTTGAATTTAAGGGCCCTAATCTACATCGCGGAATCTCGAGCGACTTATTGAATCACGAAGTAGTTGTGAAGCAAGTAGTTTGTGAAGCGGTGACATCTAACTGAAGTTGGCCGCGACTCCGACCTGCGCGTCCGACCCGACGTCCGCGCACTCTGGTGCGCTTTCTCTGCACCACAGACTCTTGGAGAGGAGCTTCCGCTTCGGCCTGCTTGTGCAAGCTTGACGAAGGCACATCGACTTCGAGTTCGTCATCGCTGCTGCTATAATCGACCTCTCCATCAGTGAGAAGCTTTTCGACAAGCGTGTGATCTCCGTCTCCGCTACAATAATTGATAAACGCGTCGTAGCGAATCTGAGAAAGATCGAGCAAGTCAACAACTGCTGACAAGCTGGAACCGAGGCTGGATTTGAACTCGGGACCGACAATAGCAAGGTCCCGCTGCGCTGATCGGAGAGCGTGGCGGGACAACTTGACCAACCGTGTAGCACGTTCGAGTGCGTCTGACATGCTGATCCACGCGTCCATGGCACCGTCCAGCTGACCATTGACTGCGGCAAGTGCGAGCATCATGTTCTGCCTCGATACGCGCTCACCCGCGCGGTGGGGTAGGGAGGAGGTTGGGCGGTCGTCTGTGAAGAGTGTCCATTGTGTTGGACGGGAGAGTGCATCCGGATGCAAAGACCCCAAGGGCGTCGACCAGTGCGCAGCACGCAGCTCGAGACGCTGGGCTAGATCATCCTGGGCTCCGAGGGATGCCGGTAGTAGCGCCTCGACGTCATTAAGGGCTTCATGATGCACTGCGAGAATGTGCTCAACCCGCTGCTCAAGCACGACCAGAATGGAAAGCTCCATGTCTGAGAGCATCCCGCACGTTGACTGTAAGCAAGGAGCAAAGTGGCAGAGAAAAGAACGCCAGAAGAGAGCAAGTGGCGGCAACTGCCCGCGTTGTGTATTTCATGGCCTGTCACACGAGGCCAGGGTCTTCATTTATCCGACCGATAAATGAGGGAAAAAACGTGGTCGTTTAATCGTGCTTTTCCTAGGAGAACAATGAAGGTAAAAGCGACAGCCAGTTGTTCAAAATTTAACCCAAAGAAAAAACTTGAAAATACGGACGTTAATATAGCTTTGATTTTTTGCTTGAGAATATGAAGGGGAAACGGACGTTCATACATCCACACTTTATTCTCAGAGAAATGTTTGGAAGCACGGACCTCCACGTTTCCTGCATTATCTCGATGAGAAATAAGATGTTAATGCCTTTAGAAGAAAATAGAGGAAAAGTGATCTATGCATTTTATGCACCGAAACATGCTCGTTCATTGGTCTTGGTTCCACTTGAGTAGAAAATGCTCGGCAAATGAAGACTTGCTGTTTTCTTGATTTTCCCCCAAAGAAATATAGGTTAAATTATGGATACATGAAAGAAACATCTTGGTTCCATTTTCGCTTCATTTTCTTGGTGAAAAGTAAGAGGAAGAATGAACATGTAAAATCCTGAGGCAAACGTAGGAAACACAAAGAACCGGGAAAATGAAGATTAAATTCTTGCCATGAAATGAAGCAAAAATGAACTACATTGCGGAGAAAAGTGAGGAGACAGGATAGGATCCTGTCACTGTCAGATATAGCCGCATTATATAGGCCAGCGCACACGACCGGGATTGGGTCAACATCTACAAGTCCATCATCTTGTAGAACACACAGCCTGGATTCATGAGCATGCCATTACATTGCGTAATGGACCAAATGATGTCATTGCTACCCGTTGATGAGGTATCGTGGGATGCAGGTGCGCGCCACACTCTAAGTGTGCAGAGAAAGTTGCGCTGACTATTCTAGCTCCGCAAACGGCCTTGCCCTCTGTCTCTTTCAGTGCGCAAAGCTCAAAGCATCTCCATGGACTCACCCGAAGAGCTGGATAGCATGGCTTTGATGCTTCTTCGAAACCTAGAGGAAGTCGACAAGGACCTCGGTTCTGCGCAACAGACGCTAGATGATCTGGTACAACGGCGTATCACAGCAGAGCATTGCAATGACCAATTGAGTTCCGAACTCTCTCTCTGGAGGGCCGGCGGCTCAGGCATTGTTCCTCATCAGCTTACTACCCAATCAACACAAGCGTTCCTGCCAGGCCTGGTCAAAGATTGTGAGCAGCACGTGCGCCGCCTGCGCGAGGTCAGTACATTCGTTTACATCCAGGCCCAAGCTATCACTGATGGATATAGTTCAAAATTGTGGCTGAGTCCCAACAGTTGCGTATAAGATCAGATCTAGATGCAACGAAGGAGCAATTGAGAGTTCAGTTGACTGCGCACCATCAATCTAAGGTGCGTAAATCGTTTACGAACTGGATAACTGAGTTCAATTTGCCCCTATAGATCTTCCAGCTGGTGAAGGCTGCGGCAACTTGTAGCATTCACGGTGGCATCATAGACGAGCCTAGGGTGTAGGTCTTTCCGTATTCAATCATCCGGCCTTGCTGACTCGTGCACAGGGCTATGTGTGGTATGTCGACTTTGTATTAGTAACTATGGCTCATGCTCCACAGGTCATGCCGCATGCGCCAACTGCTTCACCAGGAATCTCGATCAAAATGGAGAGCCACTTCCATGCCCCCAGTGCGGTGACCCAATGATGCCGCAGGACGTGACATCTCTCTCTTTGAAGTACATCTGCAACATGAGCCGGGAGCCTCTGTAAGTGCCATTGTACTCACTTCTTCGCTCGCCTGTTGTAGATTACTCGTACAATAGTAAGACTTAGATGTGGAGATATGTTCTGTATGAACGTATATTGCGTGAAAGGTACCAATGCTGTGAGAGCAACAACTGTGAAACACCTAGAATGTAGTTCTAAACTGGTTATCAATACAAAACCTCGCACAAAAGACCATGCAATCACCCATCGCCTCGCCGACGCCGTCGACGCCGATGACCCGCGAGCCTTCAGCCAAATCGCTCAAGGGGTCTGGCAGCTCGTCCGGTAGCCTCTCGCCGCGCTCGATAGGCCCACGCACGACGTCAACCACCAGTGTTGGCGTCAGTAAGAACGTGTCGCGCAAGCGCCTCAGTCGCGCTATGGGCACGGCCATCGCGGTCGCCGCTACTGTGGGGGACGCGGGCGGCGGCGAGTCGACGAGGCCAGGCCCGAGCAGCAGGGCTGCGGGGAGACGGAAGAGCGATGGCAAGCCGGTATAGACGACACATTTGGGACGCATTTTGGCACACATTATACACTAGACCGAACCGTGTCGCGTCTGAGTGGTCCCGCATGTTCTGAATCGTGCCGCAATGCGTCCTGGACGCACTCCATCGCGTCGCTTGCGTCAACTCCGCATCTGTACCTAGCATGCAACCGGCGCCTCGTAATGTGTCCTGGACGCATTCCATTGCGTCGCGGGCATCACCGTCTACATTTGCATACTGTATATAGCATGGGGACGTCTAATAGCATGGGACGTCCCGTCATATATGTCGCGCGCCGCCGGCGCCTGCCGGCCTGCCTTCTCCGACGAACGACTGCGAGTGACCGCGCGACGGGCCATAAGGCGTCGACTGCGAGTGACCGCGCGACGGGCCATAAGGCGTCGACCGCGCCGCCAACGGACAACTCGCGATCTTTGCGTCAACCGCGTCGCTGCTGATGCCACGCCAACAGCCTTATTCACGCCATGATACGAAATGCGTTGACATTACCTGAATCGAGCGGAGATGTGCAGCGGCATGCCCATGTTGCGTCGTTATCTCGTCCCCCGTCGCCATCGTCGTGCACCACAGTCGACGCAGTTGACGCGACTTTGGCGCGTCGACGATTAGCCGCGACGTATTGCGGTCTATCCAACTGCGCTCTCATCATGGGCAGCATCTAGGGGTGTCTCCCACGCAGCCGATTTTATTTGTTTTCGTACCCTCGCGCTGTGGCGTGCAGCAGACCGCTGCGACGCGATTGACGCAGTTGACGCGACTTCGGCGCGTCGGCGGTCAGCCACGACGCGACGCGGTCTAGCTAACTGCGCTCTCATGGCGAGCGACACGCCGGGGTGTCCTCCGCCTGGCACGTATGCTTTGCACTTGTCTCCGCGCTATGTGGCGTGCAGTGGTCCGGCAAGACACGCCGGACGCACTGGGCGCAATCTCCCTGCGTCAGCGAACCACGTCTCAGAAATGCCTCCCAGGAAACCGCGCCGTCAGCACGGGCCATTTCTGGGTGCGTCTTCCACTCGGCCGGGCCGTTTGGTACTCATACGCTCGCGCTACAGCGTGCAGCAGACTGTTACGACACGTTGGACGCGACTGACGCGATCCCAGCGCGTCGACAGTCAGCGACAACGCATCGCGTTCCAGGTCACCTCGCTGTTGCCATGGACAACACACTGGGGCAACCCCCACCGGATGTGGGTGATTTTCTTTCGTCTCCGTGCCGAGGGGCGTGCAGCGGACCGGCGGGACACTTGGCGCGACTGCACCGCGTCGGTGGCGGGCCGCACGGCGTCGCGCTTTCGGTAGCCGCGTGGACGTCTCGGTCGTCACCTGGATATGACTTCGATGCGGCACTGCATTTTGTTTTTGTTTCTGCTCGCTGAAGTGTGCGGCGGACCACTGCGACATGCCCGACGCGGTTGACGCGACTTCACCGCGTCGACAGCTGACGGCATAGAATTGCGTTTCAGGAAACTGACCTGCCGTCGTTGGAAACACGCAAGAGTGTCTCTCACTTGACTGTGTATTTGATTCTCGTTTCTCCGCACTTTATGGCCTGAAGTCGGCTGGTGGGACGCGCTCGACGCACTTAGCATCGTTTCATCGCGTCACGGTCCTCGTTGGAAGCATCATGAGACGGTGGCGTCAAGTGCGTCGCGCGTGTCGTGACGATCTGCTGTACGCTCCAGTAACACATGAACGCTATGTGGGCGATGCCTTAGATGCCACTCACACAACCGCGTGGTTTCCGAGAAGGTCGTACCCTCGGCAGCCGACACGGCGAAGTCGCATGTCGCGTTCGTTTGGTGTGTGCCACAAAACGCGTGAGCGAAACAAAAGCGCGCACGATGAGTGGTATACATCATCACACTCGATGCGCACGAGACTACTAAGCGGCCACCCAGACAGATGGCATGCAAGTAGGAGTTCAAGCTGGACTTGGCGACGGGACTTCTTCGCATGAATCGCACGCCAGTCTCACCAGTGAACATGTGCTATTGTGAGCTGTGGAGCATAGGAGAAAGCACGACAAGGGTGGGAAGCGAGGTAGTTTCAGAACACGTGATGTCGAGCCAAGTCAGAGGGAGGAGCAGAGAAGGGTGGTCATGGTCAAGAAGCGGATGGGATGCAGGCAGGACTGCGAGTCGGAATTGTACCAAGACATTCACAACACGGACGAGGGACACGAGATGCGACAAGAGGAAGCTCGTGGGCGGCAGGCATGACAAGAAAGCAACAGATGCACAAGACTGTCCAGTAAAGATGTTGCAAGCGTGATTGCGCAAATTCGCGGCGGCAGTGTGGATCGATAGTTCCTTTCCACATTTATCCGTGTGGAGCATGAGTAATATGGTGTGTTCGGATAAGATTTTGGTCAGGTGGTTGTGCTACAAGTTCACACTTCTGTAGGCCGAGTCTGATTGCCGGCAATTCGAAGGCGCTGGAGAAAATTGCGTCATAGGTACTGCGCTCTTCGACCTTCAAATAGTCCAGCTCTCAGCAGATGCAATACTAACATGTTACAAGTGAAATACTCTTGAGAGACCATTTTTGAAGCGTGTTGTTGTTTTCTTTAGCAATTGCACGGGCACTGTTAACCGAACGGACAACCATGACGTGCATTCCGAACGTGCATTCCGCAAGGCAACGTTGATGAATCATGATGAATGCAATCTATATACACGTTTAAATATCCCGCGGGTATATAAGAGGCACTCTTACGATGTGCTTTGAGTTCTGCAGCAACGACACTTCCTCCATTCCCAAAATGGCAGCTTCCAGCGGCGCTGTGAGTCCGAAGAAGAAGCATGGGAGCCCATATACAATGTTCAAGAATCAGTTCGGGTTGGATGGGGGCACAGTGTTTTATGCAGCCGATTGCAGCCACGATAACCAGCTTCTAAACTTCAATAAGGTCTGGAATGGTCTCTCAACAGCCAAGAAGGCGCTTCTGAACGACGAGTAAGTATGGTCTGATAGGGGGCATAATAGACTTAATTTTTTGGGCAGGTACAACCGCCGGTTGGGCGATTCCCATGTTTGCAGAGACTCAGCGACCCGACAGCATCGCGCTCAACAGGCTGCCGATGCCCGCGAGAGGAAGCGGGAGAAAAAGGTATGTTGAGCTGAGAAATATGTCTCAGGTGTCGCTTATGAATGTGTGTAGGGCAAGACCCAGCTGCCAAAGTGGATACAGGACCGTGGAAGCATGCTTGCAACGGCCTGGCTTCGCGGCCTTCGAGGATTTGAGTTTGTGGCGGCGTTCGAGGCTTGGGACAAGGTCAGCTCCATCGTGGTCAATGTTACATTTTTGTTTACCTCCAATCTGCAGGCAAACTCCGTGGTGTACTGCCTCACACAAGCAGATTGGAAGGCGATGAAGGCTTCGGATGGACGGTATATATGGGTGTGTGGGTCAATGATGGAACTATACTGGCAGGAGGAAGCTCGTATTCAGCAGCACTCGACAAATGTCTTTTTCAACACAAACCCCTTGCCCATGATGAACGAACAGCTCTCCGTTAGCGTTGCCACATCCCCAACTCAGCTTGAGCCCGTCGGGGTGCTATCACTGGAGTCAATAATGTCTCTCTTGGCCGCACCATCTCTTGACGCGACAGCCAGTGCGCCGGTATTGACGCCAGCTTTAAATCTGGTTAGTTCAGGTATACTACTTCAAACGGCGTTAATTATGCTTGCCAGATCCAATCAAACAACTCCGAGCTGGGCCAAGGTGTTGTCGGGCCAGGACCGATCGTGCCCATGAATCCTGCAGTCTATGACGACTTATTCGAGATCTTAGCTGGGAACGGGCCTGCGCCACCTGTTGACATCCAGTTGTGCAACGCGGTCGGCCGCACTGACTTTGGGGATGCAGTGGTCCGTGAGAAGACATCCACCTCGAACGTGTTCGTCACAACGCCAAATTTGCGTTGTGTGAACACCTTAGAGAATGACTTCCCGCAGCTCACTGGATGGCATGTACCTCTGGCAGGCCCAACACTATTGGATAGCGCCCTTGAAATCTTCAAGTAGCATCAATGTAAAGAGCATAGTTCATTTGCAATGTCAAGACTTGTGTAGCTCACGAGAGTCCATGCAATCGTGCGTTCGAGTTGGTGTTCTGTGAGACCCGCAAAGGCACACACGAACTCCTGCAGGAGCACGTCCTTGACGCTGCGAAAATACTTGAGGAACCAAGCCCCTGTCGCGCCAGGTTGCCGAACACCTGCGCATCAAGGCACTCCAGTCGAAGGTCTCCCATCCGCCCGCCACCGCTTATGCAAAGAAGGTGTGCCACCAGGCACCACTGCGTTCACCCAAACATGGTTGCGCAGCACGTCCGTGGCGGGATCGTTTGGTGTGTGAGAGATGACGAGGTCCGCAAAGGGGGAGGTCAGACCCTCAACTTTTCTTCTGCTGCTATGTCTGGGCGGAATGTGGACAGGCTCAGCCTCGCACTGCGAGCCGCATATTTGCGCAAGTGGGCCAGAGGTATCACCCTCGCCGCTAGGGGAGGACGTGGGATGCGGTTGCGGGATGCGCGTGAGCTGTTGAAGGCAGCGACCCCGTCGCGCCGTTCGGCACCTTCACCGCTATGCTGCATGGGGGATTTGGTGGTGCACCATCGCATGTGCCTACTGGGCACGTCCCCGCAATTGTCGCTGCTATGAAAGCTGCGGCTAGCACACAGCTGCCGTCCGATGCACATGCCACTGGGGAGGCTGACTCTGTGGTCGCGTTCACGCGTGTATTGTGAGATCTTTGGCAGTCCTGCGTGAGACCATTGGTGTGTGGGCATGCTGGTAGCGCCTCAGAGGAAGGGGAGGGTGGTCGATCGCGCCACGCGCATTCGCGAGAGAGAGAAGGGAGAGAAGTACTTCTACACCGTTTAAGCACCGTCCCAGCAGCGAGGCACACACTCGCGGCAAGTGTTATTGCAATGTGGACGATACCTTTGGTTCGGGTTCCCTGCATAGGCTTTCCAATGAACCACTGACGGCTTTTCAGATGATATGTGGTACTCTTGGCTTCAAGAATTTGAGCTCGTGTACTAAAATCCACTGGTGATCCACTAAGCCGATAAATTATGTAATTGATTTGCACGTGTGTTGGTGGTGTACAATCTAATTCAAGATGCCTTGCGAGTAGTACTGGAAGGAGTCATACAACCGTAGTGCGAACCCAGGGAGGTCATCATGGGTCATGGACGCGGCCCAGCCTGAGGTTTCATGGGATAATGAAATAATGATGCGGCAACGAATGAATCTCAAAGCATTACATTGTGGACTTGCACCTTGGAACAACAGAAATCGATTTAAATGTCCTCAATATCAGCCCTGATAGAGATGGCAAGTGCTGTAATGCTGAACAAGTGTCAGATGCAATCAACTATTATGAAGTTCGAACATACTCGATAAGAGCCTGCTCCAGAGACAAGATATTCACCTGAGCGTAGCGATGGAAATGGCCAAACCGCTGCCTTTGGGCACTGGTGTACATTTGTTGAGCGAGCCGTGACGGCGGCTCACGTGCAGACTCGCGAGGTTCATGTCCAGGTGCTCTGTGAAAGCGTCTGCGGAGCCACCTGCCTTTTGTCTTGGTCCGCCCTTCACGTACACGGCCACAGCGATCTAGAATGCGAAGAAATTGGATGAAGTCCGGGTGACGCCAGTCCTTCACCGTTACATAGTATATCCGCTCTGGGTAGGGCCGATATTCATTGCTGGAAGATGGGTCATCGGAGCTCATGCATAGCGCCGTAGCATGTTGCAACAGGGCCACCCAATCGGGCCTATCATAATAGATGCAAGTGTCAATACGCCAGCGATGAAGCTAGAGATTATAGTCAGTAGGTGGGTTTGAAATGCGAGCTATGTTGACGTACGGTGCGGCGACGCTCGTCAGCGTTGACAGAGCACCTTTTGAGACTCTCCAACATGAGCTGCGCTCTTTTCTGTTCTTCTGTGACCTGAAGGCGAGCCCAACCGAGTTGATTATAGATTTTGGCAAGATACTTAAGGTGATTGTGGATGCCAAGGGCTATACCGTGCCGAGTAGCATCGGTGACTCTCTTGAACAAGTGGGCCCACATCGGATGATTGATCACCTTCTCGGCGAGTAGCTCCGTAGCACGTCTGTTAAAGGGGTGTTTCATCGGCAGAAGCCATGCGACTGCAATGCTTTCAGGTGTCAGTGTAACCACGTCAACATACGTCGGGTGGTCAGCGAAACCGGAGTACACTTTTGTATGTTTGGGCCCGGTCACGGTGTGAATCCCGAGGACTTCCTGAACTACTGTTCGGATGACGTACTTGTGCTGTAGTTAGTGACATAGAACTCAAATAAGACGAAGACTTGACACACCAACAAGTTGCAGTCATAGTCTGAATGCTTAATCTTAGGACCTCCAAACTCAGGTCCGTCATCCTTCAGCTCAAGCCGGAGGGCCTTGAGCTCCTCAGCGAGTATGGCCAAATCAGCACCATCAGCCACCTGTCAACGTTAGAAGCATATAATATAAACTAATCTTGAGCTCACATCTTTGTCGGCCGCAGCGTCTCCCAAATCCCCATCATCCATCAGTTCATCCTCATTGTCCGCCTCCGAGTCCTCAACGTCGTGCAGCGCTCGAATATGGCGATTTGATCGCACCGTGTTGTTGGAATTTGTTTCGGTGGGGGCTTCGGCGATCTAGCGATGACTTAGCTCCTTGCCATCACTGCTGCAACACGAGCCACATACTGGTGCCAAAGATCGTAGCTCGGCACTTGATACACCGGCGACTGTATAGCGTGAGCGGGGTCGGTGTGGTGCACGGAAAGAGACTCGCGAGTTTGCAGCATGGGAGATCATGTTGGATGGCTTCTGGTTATGGAAACCTGAGCGGTATATATGCGCTCCGGGATCACAAGGTAGCAATCTTGTGACACTACAAGTTTGCATCTTGTGGACCATGACGCAAGGAGCGGAATTTTTCGATCTTCCCTGACTACGTGCCTCAATTGGCACGCTCGCGTGCCGGCGGTGTTGGTGAGGACGGCGAGGACTATGTCAGTGTGAGATTGCAGCGGACGTATCTGGCGTGTGGCCAACTTATTGGAGAGATCTCAGTGGACCCAAGCTGAGTAGCTTGGCAACGAGCTCGAGAACGGGCAGGTCAGCGACGTGCACAAGCTCTGCGGAGCGAGTGGGCTGGTAAAAACAATGTCACCGAGAACAAGGACGGCAACGACGAACACCACAGGAAATCGTTTGTATTGTAGTACTGCAAATTATACGACTCTATTGGTGCGGGGTCCTACGTGGGTCACGGCCATCTCTTCTTTCATCTTCACCTTCCACGCAAGCCCAAGAGACCTGGATCTGGAGTTGCCTCGCGCGCCCGCGCCGGTCGCGAAAGTCGCTTTTCAGCGGAGCAAAAACCCTTGACCACCCACACTTGCACCCACCATTGAAGCAGCGCGTCTGGTGTGATCTAACGCCGGCGTTGCACGGTGACTGGCTACGCGAGCTCCCGCTGCTCCTTACGCACCCGCTGCTCCTTCGACGGGGCTGTACACGCCTGCAAATGGCCCGGCCTCGACTTGTACATCTCCAGCGGCGGCTGCAGGTCCTTATCGTCTAGCGAACGGCACTACGCCAGCTGGCCCGTACGGCTTAGCCAACGGCCGTGCAACAGATCCGTACGGCCCTGCCTCGCGTGTGGTCTGGCGCGAAGCCAGCGAGGTGTCCGATTACGGTGCCGGTGGCACCTCGCGCACGGGCTTTCCTGGCCCGCAGACGCATATGCTCGACACGATTGGCCGCCGCATCCGCGGGGGCGTCGGGTTCGGCTAGCTACGGCGCCGTTGCTGTCGGGGACGAACGACCCACTGGGACGCACGGGCGTGCGCATCCCGCTGGTGCGCTTCGGGTTCGGCGGGCGCGTGGTGACGTGCTTCCACACGCCGCCGGGGCTCACGGACGGGTTCGTGTGTCGTTTAGTGCGCGCCGGGCGACCGAGCTCCAGGTGCGCCGGCTGCAGGAGCTCGTGCCGGCGAGCGCGTGGGAGACGAGCGAGGCCAAATTCCCAGGCCCGCTGTTCAGCGATCCGGGCTCACCTATGAGTAGTCTCGTCCCGCGCACGGGCGCCACGGCCGGGAAGGCGAAGAAGGCTGCTGTTATCAAGTACTTGGATGCCAGGATCGAGGAGATGGAGAAGGGCGTTGGGATACACGAGCGAGGCTACCCTCGATGGTGCCCGGGCAAGCTCGAAGCTGGTCCTCGTCAGGCTGTTGAAGGTGCTTGTCGAGAATGACGGCCAAACCTCTGGAAGGTACGGTTCCTTCTGCAATGTTCCTGCGGGTGTGGAAACTGATAAGAATTGCAGCGGTACAATTGATGCTGCGGTTCGTGGAGCTCTTCTGGGCGAGTGCGCGGCGGTGACTGCGGTCGACTCAATGCGTCCCGCAGACGCCATGATGAGCGCCTACTCGACGGCTGCCACCTCTGAGGCACCTCTGGCCGTGTACGAGCTGCACGATTCCACGCTTGACAAGTTGCAAGAGTTTCTCCTGCGGGGCGAGCGCCGCAAGGCGTACCACTATGCGCTGGACGAGAAGATGTGGGCACATGCCTTGGTACTCTCGAGCAGCTTGGACAAGGAAGCTTGAAAGGAGGCCATTCAGGAATTCTTGCGAGCAGAACTGATGGCTCCCGCCACCGGTGCGAGCTCTGCCTCGAAGGGCAGGGAAAGCCTGAGGATACTGTACAGCTTGATTGCCGGTCAAGCCGGCTCGTCAGGTGAGGCGTCTGCTCTGAAGCTTCTAACTCGTGCTAACCCAGCATTTTGCAGTGAATGGGTTAGTGCCGCCAAAGGCTCTTGGCCAGCCTCGTTTCAGCGACTCTCTCGCAGCTACGACCCTCAGCCCACTAGGCCCTACACCAATGACCGCTAACTTTAGTCAACCTACCATTCCAACGAACATTTCCGCGGACATCCTTGGTAAATGGCAGGACATTGCGGCTACCATTGTCTCGAACCGCGTACCAGGCAACTCGAATGGCTTGACTGCTTTGGGCGATACTCTCGCTGGTCACAAGTGGATTGAGGCTGCCCATGTCTGGTGAGCAGATTGAATACTTGCGTTTCTTCTCGGATCGCTTATTTCTGATTAGCTACCTGCTGTCACGGTCAACTTCTACCATCTCCGGATGTTCTAATACATCCTCCCCACGGCTTGTGCTGGTTAGTTCAGCGAACCCGTCTAAGACGCACAACTTCAGCAAGGACTCGGATCCGTTCATCTTCTCCGAGATTCTCGAGTATGCACTGTCATTTGTGTCCACGACGCCAGGGCAGGAACCATTCCACGGCTTCCCGCATCTGCAGTCATACCGGCTGCTGCATGCATGGCAGTTGGTCGAGATGGGTCGCGACAAACTCGCTCAGCGGTATGTCACCATGCTCTCACCACTTTTCTGCAACTTATCTGTTATCCAAGGTATTGTGATGCGATAGCATCTACGCTCCGGACCATCAACCGCGGGTCACCGTTCTTCACTCTCACGTTCCTCGAGCAGCTGAAGGAACTCACGGAGCGACTCGTTGCTGCGCCGCAGCTCGAGAAGACGGGTTTCTCATTGCTTAGAGAGGTGGCTGGCAAGACCACTGTCGAATCCGTGAGTGCCTGGTATGGCACTCGCAACACCGAATTCGTCGTTGGAGAGTCCGTGGACGAATCCTCCCTTGCTGCATTGTCTACCAATGACGCAAGCAAACAGCCTGCTGGACCTTTTGGCGCTCACTACAGCTCCATCTCATCCGCCGCGAGGTCCGGCAACTCCTCCCCTCCGCTCAATGGAGGTTCATTGCCAAATGGGCAGCCCGATCTTCGGAGAGCTGGGTCTGCACTACAGCTGAGGTCCAACACCGCACCTTCGATCCAGATCGACCGCGCGCCGTCAGCAATGGATTGCGGCCAGAGGTGAACATGCAGCGGATCGCATCAGCCAGTGCTCGTCCATCCGCGTCGCCTCTGGCTCCCAATATCACCCACATCGTCGACATCGCCGTGCCGCCGCCGCACGTACTCGCATGCGCCCAAACGCCCCATCTCAACCCGTCCCCGTGTCCATGTCCGTGGAGTCCACATCGTCGCCGCTCGAGCCCACGAGCGCGACCGGCTCCGTCTCGTTCGCGCTCCCGCTGACGATGGCTCTCGACGTTGTCCCGCACCCAAGCCCGTCGCCGCCATGCACGCCCCTTCCGACTGACATTCCCGTGGATGTGCGTGCGAGCATCGTGACGATCGTCTCCGCGGGCTCCCAATTATTGCTACTTTTGTTCAACACAAATCCAAGCCCTTCATTTATTGACCTCTTTCCCGTGCACATCACTGCTTCGCGACTTGTCTCGCTGCTTGTAGTAGTGACACTATTGGAGACAGGCAATTGGATGCTCGAGGCGCTTGCGCTACCGGTCCGCTGTTCAGCATTCCTTCTTCGGAGCGGTGTACTCTGATCATCTTTTTTGACATCAGCTGACCGACTGAAATGACGCGTTCCAGCATTGCAGCTACTGCATTAGCAAAGAGATACGCAGATCAAGTATTGGGTATGGAAGTAATGTTGATACAGGATGAATTGCGCTACATTGAGTTATTGGTTGCAGGTTCGTGTAACGTTGAATCTCCCCAAAGGACCTGCCTAAAAGTCTCGTATGTTACCTTCCTGGCCAGAGTCGTGTTGTCAAACGCCTGTCCATTCTCCTTCGCAAGGGTTTGCAGCCGGATGCCTTCACTTAATACTCCGCGTATACCTCGAAACCAGTTGTGAAAGCTGTCAAAGTCCGGAGCAGGTTTTGGGGCTGGTTGATGGATCTGGAACCCCTTGGCTTGACCCAACGATGTCATTGTCTCCTCAGAATTCCATACTTGGACAAAGGGGTCGTCGGGACAGACGACGGCGATCATGACATAGTAAAGAGACTCCAGATCGTATCGATAGAGATGCCGAAAGGTTGGAGAGCTATCCTGTAGAAGGATGTCGATGGCCATGTACGGCACGGTGCCTGTG
The DNA here is from genome assembly GCA_020744175.1 of Auriculariales sp. MPI-PUGE-AT-0066. Lineage (NCBI taxonomy): Eukaryota > Fungi > Basidiomycota > Agaricomycetes > Auriculariales > Auriculariales sp. MPI-PUGE-AT-0066. Next base: position 34,666 of record JAGTJP010000110.1, read on the forward strand.
CGACGGTTCAAAGTTGGACCTGGGTCATCTACCTTGCACGCGTGATCAAAGTCATTCAATACCCCATGAACCATGCCGCCTTTCATTCGGTACATGACGTTACCGATGCTGATGTCACGGTGAAGTATACCAGCTCTTTTGAAGAGCCAGTAATGACCTTTGGCAGTCAGAATAGGTGTAACCTCGAAGATTTGGAATGACTTACATTCGAAGACGTCGCGGAAAATGTTCTGCAGTTGTTCCACGGTGAGCTGGCACCCAACAAGCGTAATGAGGGGTTCCATAATAACGAATTGCAGTTCGCGTGGCTGGTAAAGGTTACTGAAGTAAGCCGAAAGCCTTTGCTGCCTTTCGGTTTCTTTGTGCGTCTCCACAAAAAGGATGTTGGGGAGGTTATCGACATAGTGATTCCAATCTGTCTTTGAGGCAGCCAAGGCCACACCCAACGTGATGAGATCAGATTCCTTTGGGCAAGATTTAAGACGTCTGCAGATCTTGACCACACACGCATCGCCAAGCGGTCCGGGCCTCGATGTTGTAACAACGTTGCCGTTAACCACCAATGTTGCACTGCCAATCAGTCCGTGTTGTTTCTGAATAACGTCTCCAAGCACAACCTCCATGTCATCGAATTCGTCGTTTGAAAGGGTTAGTTTCAAGCCCTTGAAGAGCGAAATGTGCCTCTGTCGCGGACTAGTGGTTGGCTCAGGCATGGGATCTGTGAGGGTATGTCGACCCCAGCCATCGGTCGCTATTGCATCTAGAGCCTGAGCGAGTAGTTTGCCATTGTGGAGGAAGTTGAAGGGTTGGGACTGGATCACCATCGAGTGGTCGTAATATATTAGCTGAGTCTTGCTGCCCTTGGTCAAGATCGCGAGAACAAAGTCTCGCAGGCCACCATTCGATAATAATTCAAGTGCATAACCTGCACATTGAATAGCCTTCCGATTGATTGCGGGTCGGGTGAAGGCTGGAGTGGTCTCATCCGGGACGGGCTGCAAAGGCGTTGAACGCACGGATGTCGTGGGCGAGTGGTGGTTCGTTTTAGACCGTTTTGCACTGCCTGTACTCGGGCCATGTTCTTCTGAGGGCCGTTTCTGTGAACGCGCTGCTTGAGGTTGTTCTAGTTGTGCATGTGAGATCTAGGTGCAACCTGAGAAGAAGCTGCGTACGGAAACCCTGAGCAGGGGAGTTTGCGTTGGACCGGGAACGCTTTCCACGCGTCAGCGTCGTGGACGTGGGCTGGCTTGTGTTGTGCTGTTCTGCGCTGCCCGTCCTTGGATCGTGTTGCTGAGAGCCCCCGTCTGTCGCATGCGCTGATTGGGATGGTGCTGGTTGTGCGCATGAGAGATATGGGCGCAACCTGAGAAGAAGTGCGTACAATGAAGAGTCTGGATTGGGAAGTGTGCGCCAGACCTGGTAGGGATTGAATGCATGGATGTCGTGGGCGAGTGGTGGTTCGTCTTAGACCGTTTTGCACTGCCTGTACTCGGGCCATGTTCTTCTGAGGGCCGTTTCTGTGAACGCGCTGCTTGAGGTTGTTCTAGTTGTGCATGTGAGATCTAGGTGCAACCTGAGAAGAAGCTGCATACGGAAACCCTGAGCAGGGGAGTTTGCGTTGGACCGGGAACGCTTTCCGCGCGTCAGCGTCGTGGATGCGGGCTGGCTTGTGTTGTGCTGTTCTGCGCTGCTCGTCCTTGGATCGTGTTGCTGAGAGCCCCCGCTTGTTGCATGCACTGATTGGGATGGTGCTGGTTGTGCTCGTGAGAGATATAGGCGCGACCTGAGAAGAAGTACTTACGACAATTATTGGACCAGGAGGTTTCATGAGTGGCAAACTCGTGAAAGGTCAGAACTTGATGCCACCAGACTGATTGGGCTATTTCATTATCGATGAAATGACCAGTAAGCCCCATATCTGCAGGGCAAGCGACGACGTCCGGACTGCGCTTCGCGGGAGATCCAGAGATGTAAGAAGGGTCATTCCTGTAGAATCGAAATTGATTATGGCCATGGTGCTGAGCATCATGTTGCCGAGCTCTGCAAAAGAGGTGTACTGAGCATGTTCAGCTGCAGGAAGCCCGCGATATTCTTGTAGCTTGGCGTCGATTTCCTGCCAATTTGCTCCCAGTTGCTCCTCCTTTGAGGACCAGTTGTGGCTAGGACCATGAAAGAGGTCCAGCAGCGTTTCGAATGGAACCTCCGCGCAATTGTTTTGAAGATCGTTTTGAGAAAGGGCTCGTAGTTGGCAGGCGTCGTTTTGGTGGAGTATGTATGGTTATTGGCACTTCCTAGGCTGAACGCTGTTGCACGGGAAACATGCTGGACGGTTGACCTAGGTGTAGTTCTTGAGATTGGTGAAACGGATCCGAGCATGGCGGTGAGCGCTAGGAGGGAACAAGGAGCGGGGTTTGTTGAAGCCCCGCCCCCTCCCCATCAGCATCAGACATCCAGCATATGAAGCCGCAGTCTAATGCAACATTATTTGGAGCAAATATGACTTGTCTGTTCGACACCAATGACGCAATTTCTCCAATCGCCAGACCGACCGTTGACCCCTAGGATGCCAGGCACCTGATCCGGAACAGTCGGATTAGACCCTGCAGACCCGCCTTGACTTTGTCCCATTGTAGCGTCAAATTTATAACACTAAACAAAAAAGCTAGTTGCGGAATGGGCATTGTACTACGCCTGGACGGCCAACAACTCGCAGTTCAGTCCAAACGGCAACGGGGCCTACTTCAATGTTCGCCCTGTGACCGTCAATCTGCTTGGCCTTTGCGAAGGTGGCAAGGCGAAATGGACGACGTCGATACGGGAAAACTTCACCCCCAATGTGTGGTGTGGAATACACAAACCCAAATGTGCGTAGGCATGGCCCATCTCAGGGAATTGGCGAGCGTGTGCGTGCACTGTATAGGTACGCCTTACGTGCGGTGGTATTGTCCACAAGGCCCTTCGTGGCCTCCTCCTCGTCCTCCTCACCGATGCTCCCAAAGTGCCCTCACCCCCATGATCCCGCCCACGCCCATGTCAAACACGCACATCTGGCGGCACATCACGTTGAGGTCATGGCCTAGTGCATACACTGTCCACTGCACCACGCCACCTTCAGCGCCTTGAACCATTGGTGGCGATACACACCACGGGAACCGGACAAGTTTTGCCCGTCCCTCCACCAAGTCAATGGGTGCTGAGACAGCGACGCCGCCAGCGTGAACACCTTGGACCGCTCGACGCAAAACCTTGGTTCGCTGCTCTCGCACCCGTCCGCAAAGATCGAGGATGTGCAAGAAGTCGATGAAGTCGGGGTTGCGCCAGTCTTTGACCGTGACGTAGTACAGATGTTGAGACTGTGGACGTCCTTCGTTGCCTGATGAAGGGTCATCTGAACTCATGCTGTCAGCTCTCGCATGGCGCAGAAGATCAGCCCAATCTTGATAGCCAAAGTACAATGCAGTATCGATGCGCCAGCGGTACAGCTAGCAAAAGCATGAGCAATATAGTACATATCAAACTGATGGCTTACACGGCGGCGACGCTGATCAGCAGCATTGTTCCACTTCCGAAGTAGCTCGTCCAGCTTCATTGCGTGCAGTTCATCTTCAGGAAGTGGCCAACGAGTGAGACTTATCTTTTCGTAGATGCTGGCAAGGTAACGCAGGTGATTCTGCACAGCGATTGCGACACCATGCTGTGTCGCGAGATCGTTTTTTTTGAACAGCTGATTGTAATCAGGGTGAGCAATGACCTGGTCAGCGATGAGCTGCGCCGCAGAGCGGTTGAATGGATGCGACATCGGTTCGTTCCATGCTACGATGATGTTGTCCTTGGAGAGCACAGTTGCGTTGAGCTTGTCAGAAGCCGGAGGATCGGTGAAGTCGCTGTAAGTAATCGACCCTTTGGCTGCATACGTGCGAGTGATCCCAAGGGTCTCTGCAGTAACCACCCGAATTGCGTGCTGATACTAATGTTAGCATGGTTAGAAATGAAACATGCGAAAATGCATACCAGCATGTTCAGATCCTTCTCGCTGTGGTGGAAGTTCTCGTTGTCGCAGTCCTTCTCAAACACGTTTCTAAACTTGCGAAGTTCGTCGGCCAACTTAACGAGATCAATATCCTCGGACTAGATGCAGAGAAAGTGTAAGAATGAATCAGTCCAGTTCAATGGAACCCAGCGAGGTGTGCGCACCACTGCATGAGTCATATTCTTCTCAACCTCTTCGTAGTCCATTCCGTCTTCATCGTCAGCATCACCAGCGTCATCTACATATGTGGCTCTATGCGCACGCCGCGATGAACGACTGGTGGAGCTGGGAACGACGGCACTGGTATCGCGCCCTGCAATCTAGCGAACTGCATCAGCTGAGCGTAATACTTGATAAAACCCCCTTACTAGATTTGCGTGGAGAAGCTCAGTGCTAGAATGAGCGCCAACTGTGAAACGAGGTGGTGGGCGAGTAGTTGCGCGAAAGCCACGGCCTGGGCGCCGAACTGTAATCATGCTGTATGTCGACGAAAGACTCGCTGCACGGATGGAGGCAGCTCCTGATTGTGACGGCTTGTATATGTGCAAGAGCCAGGGAGACTTGCCGCACCTCGAGTGCCAGCCGGACCTGTCAGCTAAAGCGCGCCGCCCGACTGGGGCCAGTAAGTCCGGCTGGGGCCAGCCAGTCCTGCTGGCCCAAATCACGTCACCGGCGCTGTTCCTCGTGATGGTTTCTACAAGATGTAGTGATTCTTGTGAGGGAGCAAATTACCGTCATGTGCGAAGAAGAAAAAGGCAGCTTTCCCACGGCTCTTACCGACTATACCCACAAACGATAGCTCAAACACCGCGCCCCGTCTTGCGATTCGGACGAGGGTGTGTTTGAGCGAAAACGGCTGTAATGCTAGGATGTCGTATCCGCCAAAAGCGCTGCGTTGCTTTGGGTGAGTCCGAATCCGCCGTCGCAGGTGTTGTCGAGTATGAGCGTGAGACGCGTCAAGAGCACGATTTGTGGTGGTTTGCGCGGCGAGATGTTGAGGCCGACCACGATTCCGATGCTTCGCCTGCCCAGGTTCCGAGAATAGACAAGCAGACCTTGCCCTCCTCGTACAAGTTCCTAGAAAAACATCAATCCTTGCGATTACGACACAAGTGAACGAGGACACGCACGGGTTGACACGTCCGTTGCCATTGGTCCAGCTGAGGAAGTGCGCTTTCGGTGGCGTATGCGGAAAGTCCGAGTCGAGCATCCAGTCGATCATAAACGGCGCGTCTTCGTAGGGTGTATTCTCCTGGCCAATGATGAGACTTCGGATGAGGTCTGACCGGTCCTCATAGGCGCGCACCAATATCGTCTCTGCACCAAACAATCAGTCCCACTGGACTGTGCAATAGCAGCTCAATTGCGGACGCACCAGGGAGGTTCTGCGACAGCACGCGGGATTCCTTGTTTATTCGGCTCGTGAACGTCTTGGACGGCTGCTGGATGGGCGTGCCATAGAACACATGGTCGGGCGGCGCAGAGGATAGCACGGCAAAGCGCTGCCACACCTCGTCCACATCCTCCGCCTCGAACAGCGCCGCTTGCCGCCCCGTCGACTTGCTGCCAGACGACTGCGGCACCGGTGCCGGCGACGGTGTGCGCACGTCCGGTGTTACCGCCTGCGGCGCGAGCAGCGGCGACTGTGTCTGCGCAGGTGTCGGTGCGGGCGGCGTCGCGAGCTGTGTGGTCCCTGACGCCGCCGATGCTGCCTCGACGTCCATTTTGTCCGCATCGCCGTCGTCCCAATCGGCCGCAAGCTCGTCATCCTCCGGCATCGTCTCCCACGAGTCCTGGCTCGCATTATCCGCATCGCGTGGGTCCTCATACTCGATCTCCATCGCCTCGTCTCCATCCGCTTCGTCGCCCCGAGAACGAGCCGTCGTCCTCGTACTCGTCGCCCCACATATCCTCAACTGTCGCGTCCAGCCCGTCCTGCTGCCAAGAACCTTCGGTGCGCAGGTTCTTGGCATCCGAAATGAGACGTGCATTGGCGATACCAGCAGCGAGGGCTCTGCCTATTTTTCCACTTCGAGAGTCCCATTTCATAGTGGGTAAGCTATGACAGTTGAGAGCCCATTCTTTCTCATGCCAAAGATCTTGCTCAGTGTCATTGAAGCTAGAAATAGCTGCAAGAATTCTGTTGTAGGATTTGGTACGTATGTCGTCGGACCTGCCCCAAAACTTTTGAAGCATATTAGGGGCAATGAGGCAACAGCCGGAGCCATGGATCAAGCGATTCGCTCCACAGAGAGAAGCTAAAGCAGTGTTCTGGATGGAAAGATGCAACTATAAAAGTGGAGGCTGAGGGTCAAAGGTGCAAACGGGGTTAGCCGCTCATTATCTATGAGTACTTCCGGCCGTACGGGACTCAGGTCGACCTCTGCCATCTGCTGCCAACCCATCGCAAATCTGCGTTGCCTGTGGGTTCTCGCCCTGAATGTACAGCTCAACTTTTCACTGCAGCTTGGGCGACGTGCTGACAACTTTGCCAGACGCGCAGGCTGCATGCTCTTCACGAATCCCCAGGACCGCACTACCCATCTATGACAGCCTGAGCCGAGAGCGTTTGTGCACATACTCCATCCGACGATGGTCTGGGCACGATGCTGTAGAGGAAGGTTTTCATGCGAGATTATGCCAAATTGCTCGCGCACGTACTTCGTCCAATGACGATCCGGGCGAGAACATTTGGCGCAGTCTACGCATGGAAGGTCTGCTGGCGGTTATGCACCAATACTAGATCATAACCAAACGAGGCATACGACAAATGGTTTATCAATCATGCGTGAGTCGAGCACAGACGGTCGTCTCCTGACTAATGCATGGTGTCGACAGATACGGTGCCAGACTCATCTTCACTCAAGCCGAGGTAGACGAAACCAACGGGAACTACTGAGACCAAACTCTGCCTGCTCATCAGTGCCTCCGGCAACTTTTACGCTCGCGTCACGCTCGACAATGACGGGCCAATCCACGACTTCAACCGGAGCCCCGGCCTTACATACGGCTACATGCCCGTCAATACAGTGCTGTTCGAACAGCAACGGCGGCCCGTGCACGACTTTGGCATGCGCCGCAGAACTTCATTCAGTTCACGCATGTCGGCTGGTCGCGCTCGCTAGCTCCGCCAACCTCTCGATGGTCATTGCATCCTGGCCGCGACACTCAGCCTGCGCGCCGACAACAGCATCAAGATCCGGCACTGCGCCAGCGCGCTGCTGCATGTGCATCCCGTTGGGAGCTGTATCAAGCTGCATGGAAGCCGCCCAAGATCGACGATGTTGCCCACCGTTTGGCTTGCAGGTGCCCCAGTCGTCGGCGCGCTCGCCCGCAGCGACGCCGAGGAGCACATTAATGTCGAGGGTCGCCATACGCCAAAAGGCCTTTTCTGGATCATCCGCGACTTCCGTAATAGCCGCTGCAAGGACAACGCCGACGACTTCGCGCACCAGCTGGCGGTCGACGTGCCGAAGATCATCAAAGCGCCGGGCTCCGCCGTTCGGTCGCGCGGTATGCTGTGGCCTTCTTGCAGGCGGCCACCGCATGGCTAATAAGAACGTCAAGCTGCCCGAGAGCTCGTTCAAGTGCTGCAAGAAGGGCTACGAGATCCACAGTGCCGGAGCCCAAGCGCGTCGTCGACGCCCGCTCACTCGTCCAAATCACCGACCTCGAGCCATGGATGCAGAAAGCGTTCGAGGGCGCCAAGAACCTCAAACCGGTCCAGAGCAAAGTCTACTTCGTCGCGTACGGCACTGACGAGCCGATCCTGCTGTGCGCACCCACAGGCGCCGGCAAGACCAACTGCGCAATGCTGACAATCCTCAATGAGCTCGCCAAGGTGCGCGACGTGGACACGGGCACGTTCGACCTCGTCGCGTTCAAGGTCGTGTACGTGGCTCCGATGAAGGCCCTCGTGTAGGAAATGGTCGGCTCGTTTGGGAAGCGCCTCGCGTCGTTTGGCGTCACCGTCGGCGAGCTCACGGGCGACCACCAGCTCACCAAGGCCCAGATTTCCACGACCCAGATGATCGTGACGACGCCGGAAAAGCGGGACGTGATCACGCGCAAGAGCTCCGATACGAGCTACACCAATCTCGTGCGTCTCGTCATCATCGACGAGATTCATTTGTTGCATGGCCGGTACTCGAGGCGCTTGTGGCGCGCACGATCAGACGTATGGAGCAGACGGGCGCATATGTCCGTCTTGTGGGCCTCTCGGCGACGTTGCCGAATTATAAGGACGTCGCGACGTTCTTGCGCGTTGACGAAGGGGCTGTTTTACTTTGAGGCTGCCGTCCGTCCGTGTCCGCTGCGCCAGCAGTTCATCGGTGTTACGGAGAAGAAGGTCATCAAGTGCTACCAGGTCATGAACGAAGTCTGCTACGAGAAGATCCTGGACCAGGCTGGCAAGAATCAGGTTAGTCTTGACTCTCATCTTTACTTACTCTATGTGACGCTGACTATCTGCAGACACTCGTGTTCGTACATTCGCGCAAAGAGACCGCCAAGACCGCGCGCTTCCTGCGCGACATGGCCGTCGAGAAAGAGACCATTACGCAGTTCGTCAAGCCCGACTCTGCCACACGCGAGATCCTCGCTGAGGAGGTCGGCGCCGTGCAAGACCCACACCTGCGTGACCTCCTCCCCTTCGGGTTCGCCATCCATCACGCCGGGATGCGGCGCGACGACCGCGCGCTCGTCGAGGACCTCTTCACCGCGGGCCACATCCAAGTACTCGTCTGCACGGCTACGCTCGCATGGGGCGTCAACCTGCCCGCGCACTGCGTCGTCATCAAGGGCACGCAGATCTACAACCCGGAGAAGGGCCGTTGGACGGAGCTGAGCTCGCAGGACGTTCTGCAGATGCTCGGGCCGGCCGGCCGGCCGCAGTTCGATACGTTCGGCGAGGGCGTCATCATCACCAACCATTCGGAGCTGCAGTATTATCCGGGCTTGATGAACCAGCAGCTCCCGATTGAGAGCCAGTTTGTGAGCAAGCTGGCGGATAATTTGAATGCGGAGATCGTGACGGGCAATGTGCGCAACCGCGACGAGGTCGTCCAGTGGCTTGGGTATACGTACCTGTAAGTCTGCGTCTTTCACATCGCTGTCATCCTTCCATCTAACAGTCATCTCCCACGACAGGTACGTCCGGATGTTGCGCACACCATCGCTATACAGCGTCGGGGTGGACTACATGGCCGACATCGTGCACACGGCTGCGGCGCTGTTGGAGAAATGCCAGCTGATCAAGTACGAGCGGTCCTCAGGGCGCTTCCTCGCGACCGAGCCTGGACGCATCGCGAGCCAGTACTACGTGACGCACGCGAGCATGCAGACGTACAACCAGCACCTGTGCCCGACGATGAACATTAATCAAAGAATCTCTACACAACGCACAATCGTAATCTGAGGATTCTTTTGTCACAATGATCCTTGCAATACGTACGTTCGTGTTCTTGGGGTGCTTTCATCGGCACCACCCCAAGAATACGGAACCTTCATCCATCTTGCGTCCTTCTTACGGCAGCACCCGAGTACTACGTGCACAGCATATTGCTCACATTTTCCGCCAGGGAGGATGTGCGGACGACGAAGACTTCGTTTCCCATATGTATTCCTCGCAAGCGGATGTGTGGAATATTGACTCTTCGTTTTATCCACGTGCTCCCAGGCAGAAAATCAGTAAAATACATTTAAGTTTTGGAAGCATATTTTGGTCAAAATTACGTTCCCTCTCGCCTTGTGTGTGCTTGCAGAGCTACGAACGTGCGCTATCGCAAAGCGCACGTTGGTGTGTCTTCAAATCATCTGTTACTGCTCTCATCTAAATAGTGCAGAACGGAGCAATCACGATGCAGTTTGCGAGATGAAAATATCATCCTCTCGGTAGCAAAGTTAGATCCGATCTTGTGTGGATTTAACAAGCGTGCGTCGGGTCGTTACCGACCCGCTGTCTTCCTCCTCATTAGCCCACAAGCAATCATGATGAACACGTCTGTTTCTGGCCAAGGCCAACAGTACTACCAAGAACTTATCTCCAAGCTGAACCTCCGCCATAGCGCACTTCGGGCCATCAGAATTGAGGCCCAAGCTGAGCAATCTCGAGTCGCGCAGGCCGAAGCAAAGAATCTCGCACTGACTGCTGTGGCCTTGAAGTACCGACTTCAAAGACACACTGGCCAGAACCGAGGCTCACGACATGGTATCGCTTCCGGCACGTCCAGGACCGTGGTAGATCTATTGCAGGACACCCACCAGGAGACTGCGGTAAGCTCCAGTTATTTGTATCCTCACCTAATGTGATGACAACATGTAGCGAGTCTTACTAAAGGCAGAAGAAATTTCGAAGAATGCGCAGCTCCTAGCTTCATACCGTAAGCGACTTGCGACGTTGATCGGCTTCGTAAAGGTGAACTCTACGATTTGTGCGCACCTGCATCACAGTAAAACTAAACACGCACAGGAATTTGAGGAAAATGTCCTTTCCGCGGCTACTTGCAGGGTCTGCTTCTACCAACCGGCAGAGACTATGTATGTCACTCAGCCCAATTTCCAGTTTGCACTGATTCAAATTCCTTGTACAATTACAGTCTCGTACCTTGTGGTGCGTATCTTCTCTACAGAGACGAGAAGCTTTATCTCATTTCCTTCCAGGGCATTCACTATGCCCGGGCTGTCTCACCGATCACCATGCACAGAGCCCTCGACACATGTTTGCCTGCCCACTATGTCGAAGCCCCATTGACTACGGCTCGAACGTGCCCGTTCTTGCAATCCGAGAGCTAGTACTGGCAGTTCAAGAGGACGCTTAACTGTAGATTGCCTGGTTCATTCATTCCAATAAAGTTGTACACATCTCAGATTGCGTCATCCTTGAACAGCTCGTGTAACCAAGTGTGTCCAGGTCAGCTGGTGAAGTGACACAAGCTGAACATCTTGTAGACGCAAGACACAGAACTTGTGGATGCAAGCGAAAGAGCGCGGGTTGCGGCAGAAATGTCGCTGCGCATCAAGATGAAGCAGTTCCTTGGATGAGGGACATGATCGTTGCCATAGCGCTCGCGGTCTGACGTGTGTAGCGCCGTCAGTCATTTGCCTGGACAGGGTGAAGACACTCACGGCGGGGAGGAGCCTTGGACAGCATCAAATCGAATCCGACATATTGAGGTTGATAACTCCTGAAAATATGCACGGTCAGCGAGCGAGGGATGGAAGTCGCAAAAGCGAGTACTCACCCCATGACGCGGTCTGGTGACCTGTGCACGGCGATGCGACGACTCGGAGACGGCGGTCACATTAGTGCGAGCGCGAGTAGCGGGCATATCTGCAGTGTCGAGGTCAGTAACAACAGAACTCTGAGGACGTGCTTTAGGACGTACCGCTGGAAACGGTCTCTTTATATGTATCTCGCAGGAAAACGGTCGCACACAGCGGCTTAGAGCTGAACAGATTCGATTTCACGATAGTTATCGGTCATGCCTTGTGTGGGCTCACGAACTGGAGCATTGCGTGCGGCTGTGCAGGCAGCCAAATCAGCGTCGACCTGAATGCCGGGCCGCCTTTTGCGGCGTCGCCTCCGGATGTTTGATACTGCCCGGCGAGTCGCAGCAGTTGTGGGGCCGCTGCCGCAATGGCTGCGCGGTGCTCCCAATCGAACCCGTCCTCGCATTCCTCGACTGCGGGCTCCTCGGCCGGCGGGGTCGGCACGGCCGCGAATAGCGTGTCAAGCTGAGGGCCGAGCACACCGCCAACGCGCTGCAGCGGGCCCACGCGGCCGATATAGTCCTGCGTCGCCATTGCCGTCGCAGCGAGGCGTCCTCCAGAGGGCCGACGGCGTACGCGGTCCAAGCTGGCACGCGACTTTGGTTGTGCAGGGTCGGGTGTGGGCGTCGAAGGCGATCATGATGTTGGAGCAGAGCTCGCTGATGAGGCTGAGAGTCCGGACTCGGAGCTGGGACCACCAGAGCTCGATTGCGAGGACGTCGAGTCAGACTTGAGGAGCGGTCGATTAGAAGACGCCTGAGCCAGGGTTGCAGACTCCGAGACTTCAGGCGGGTGCGATGCGATGGGAGATTGAGGGTCGCTTCGCATCTGCGACGACTGGTGCGAACTGCACTTTGCCGCTAGATGACGACGGGCGCGACGGCATCGGTGGTCGAGACGTCGGAATTGGCGGTACAGGCGGAGTGACACTCGATGCCGACGGAGACCTGCTGATCGACCCAGACTGTTCCCACTCCTTGGTAGAGCCAGACGTGCTCTTCCTCGCATGTCCACCATTGATCTTGGCATAATTCCGCGCCTGAACAAAATCCAATCAGCACACCATCAAGTGAAAAAAAAAACTGGAGGACGGAAGAAAACACACCTGAGCAAACGATGCACTACTCAAGATATAGTCCAACCCGCGCTCGGCCCTTGACACACTGTGTCCAATGGCCGGCAACGAGTGCCGCTTGTTCGCACTCGTCGCTCTGCGCGTTATGGGCGTCACGGGTGTCGACGGTTCTTCCTCCGGTTCCGCCGTCAGAGCAGCTGGCTCTCCCCCGGAAGCGGAATGGCAAACACCTCTGGGCTGGCGACGGTGCTGCCGGGCGTGAACGGCGCATCGGCCGCCGCGAGCGAGCAGCGCTCGTCGCTGGCCGTCCAGCCCGGCGCCTCGAGGCGCGTGTTGGCGAACGACTGCAACGATAGGGTCGACTCACGCTCTCCGGACGTGTAGCAGTCGAATCTATGTCCCGACGCTGTCGTAATTGCAAATGCGAATTCTGAACAAAAACCACACAAGATTAGTCACGAATGAAACCAAATACAAAAGGAAAACTGTGTGTACCACCGATACTCGGTTCTTCAGGCTCGACTTTGGCGACGACGCACAGAGGCGTGAGCGCAAACCAATGTCTCGGCTCGTACACTTTGTTCCTCAAAACCTGTCCGCCATCATTAGCCTCCGTACTCCCCAGTGTAGAAATTAAATACGAAGGGCACACGCACCTTGACCGTAACAATATACCCTCCATCATATACGAACACGCCCAACGGCCTGTGCCCAAGGTGATCACCTTGAGCATGTTAGGGACACAGACCAGCTATTCAGATCAGCAAGTTGTCGGGATTACTTTTCTGGTATTGTAGAACCGTCCTATCCAGGTGCAGCTACGTGCGCGGCACTGTTGGTGCGTTGAACCATGCAGTGGTGACAATCAAGTGTTCAAGGGGCAAGCGCATCGCCGGCGCAACCCGCCCAAACCCACACTTAGAACCGTGGGCGGAGTTTATAGCTCTTCCTTTCACTTTTCCAGAAGGATATCAAAGACAACTGTCTCTGCCGAGCTAAGAGCCACATATTCTCGGTATTGTCTTGCGAGTCGCAACGATGTCAGAATCAATTAACCCTTGCGTGGCCTAACAATTCTGATGCTTTGATCGCAGGAGGACGCGAGAATGCGACTGCAGGCATCCTTGCAGAAATGCTACCGTCGGCTACAATACGTTCTACAGGCATCGTCAGCTTCAGAAGGCTCGTAACGCCGTCGAGGCCTCAGAGTGGTACCAAACACGTCCGGTAGATGCACCTGCGCTAAATACGACAATCCACGACGCTTCAGACGCAACCCTAAAGAAGGTCAACAGCGCCTCTACGCTCCTGCAAAAAGTGTCTCTGCACCTTGTTGCAGCGGCAAATGCAATACGCCTCATTGACGCCCGTTTGCTGGCGCTTGACAAGAATGGCCGAAATCTCCTGTTGGAACACCCCAGAAATTACGCCTTTTTCTTACAGACAGAAAACGTTGAGCTTGCTTTGGAAAAGATATCCCAGGTTACTCCATTTGATGCTGCAACAGCTGAATTGAAGGAGCGCCTCATCGGCTGGGCGAACGCCTTGCGCGACCAATTGCTCGAGCAGCAGACTCGAGCAGCATCAATGTGGCAGGTTGCGCAATCGGCAAAGACAAAGCATAAGCACATTTGCGATACCAGTAAGTATCACCACTTTCTCTTGACCAGGATAAACTCTAACTCCGAGTCCAAAGCTCGTTTCCACAACAGCAATCCAGGGACCCATCGAAGTCCCCTCATGCTTGCATGCTACATGTTTCTCGTTGTCATATTTCTGATCTTGGGCAACAGTGAGCGTCATACTGCTCTGGTCGCACACATGCTCGAGCAGATTGTCAATATGGCTCAGTCAGAGTGCCGATTATCTGCTTCTACTGCACCACACCCTTTCAAACTTCATACGCACAATCCTCTCATTGCAGCCCATCAGCTTGGTCTTAGTGTCAACATCATCAGTTGGGTCGTATGTCCCCGAGCAGAATGTTGCGCATTGTATGGCCTAGATTCTGATCCACCGCCAACCCATTGCACGGCAACCGTTTATGGTCGGGAATGCGGTACTCGACTTTCTCGATCTCAGAAAACAATCTCAGGTCGCGAGTTTACGGAATACTTTCGACTGTATCACACTCAGCCTATCGACGAAGCCATCGGGCGCCTCCTAGCCCGCCCAGAGATTGAACGCTTCATTGCGGAATACGAATCTTCTCTTCCCTCCGTCGTCCCCGCCACTCTGACTGATATATGGCACGGCCCAGAGTTGCTTCAATTTCCATGGCCACCCATGACCGACAGGAACGAGATTCGGTTGTTATTTAGTTTAACTGTGGACTGGTTCAACGCAGAGCACGTCTCACGACGTGGCAAGAACTGGAGCGTTGGTGCAGTTTACCTCACAGTTCTCAACCTGCCACCCCATGTCCGCCAGCTTCCAGAGAACATGATTCTGGTGGGCCTTATCCCCGGCCCTGGAAAACCAACAGGGTTGGCGATCAATAACTTTACGGCGCACCTCGTCGACGAGCTCCTTCGACTGTGGGAGGGCATTTATATGCTTCGAACTTGGCTATTTGCATCTGGCCGACTTGTTCGTGGTGCTCTGGGTCCCGTCATCTGCGATCTAGATGCTGTTCGCGCGCTTATTGGGATGCATGGTGTGGTATCAAGCCACCCGTGCACTTTCTGCCACATCACATACCGCCAAGTGCAGCAGAGAGATACCAGTCGAACTTGGCGCATGCGGGACCTTACCAGCTATGCCGCAGCGGTGCAACAGAGTGCTAACGCAGTCAACGAAAGCCAGAGAGGCGAGTACTGGACTGCAACCGGCGTGCGCGACAGTCCTTTGCTGCGGCTACCATATTGGAATCCCCTTCGGTGGGTTGTCATTGACCCAATGCATAACTGGTTACTCGGACAGTTGGGTACTCAGCTGACCGATGTCTTTGGTATGAAGAAGGGCGCCAAAGGGAGGAAAATTCCTCGTGATACCAGTAATGATCCATACGTTCAGGATGGTAACCCTGGTCATGGCGCCTACGCTTATTACACTCTCTTACGTGAAGATCTGAATCGCGCTGATCATGAAGTTGCATTATCAAAACTTCTCAGATCGGCCCTTGTTGAGCTTGCTGGGCGAATCAAAATCCAACCTATAGGAACGAAAATGACGATCATTAAGGCCGCACTTGACTGGGTGAGAATTAACAACACGCAAAGCCACCACTCATGAACTCTATTATCAGAAACAAAAAATGACTCTTGAAGGGCTCGTTGAGCCTCTTAGCGAGGAAGAAACCGATCTCGCTGTGCAATGGTTAACCCGCTCGGTACCAACTAACGGCTGGACTGGATTATCAAGACATGACCTTCTTTTCCTCGCGAACCACTTCTTCAACCAGGACGAGCTCGCAAGGCGTGGTGGAAGCAACATGAGTAGAGCAGATCTGGCTACACTTCTGAAGGTTTGCAAATAACAGGGTCGAACCGAAGTTTATCGATTGATGGCGCTTCAGGAAGCACTTCCGGAAACAACACCTAGTGCTAGGGTTAGACCGGTAGCGTCTTTGCCCCACTATGAGGCACCCGCAATTGGACCCAAAGAGCTTGAAGAGTATCGCTTAGATCGTGAAGCTTCTATATTCCCATCTTGGTTTGAAAAAGGACCACATGCACTTGGGAACGCAGGAGAAGGCACAATGTCTGCCGCTGAGCTTCGGACTACGGCTTTGTACCATCTTCCATTAACCCTCACGCGCCTCTGGGGACTCAAACCGAATGTTTCGAAAGAGCGACGGCGTCTCCAGAACTATCTCCACTTGGTTGAGGCCGTCGACCTAGCGTTTCGGACACAAACATACGAAGCAAGGTGGAAAGCAGTTTCACAACACGTTTTTGCCTTCTTAAGATCATCTACCAATCTTTATCCAACAATCCCAGGGCGACCAAACGATCATCTCATGGTTCACCAGTCCTCGCTTCTTGAACGCTTTGGCCCTTCTCGTGGATGGTCGGCATTCGCACCCGAGCGTTGGAACTTTTTTTTGCAGTCACAATTAACGAACCACAAGATTGGTATGTGATATGTCACTCTAATCTCCACATCGTAGATTATCATTTGACAAATCGCGTAGGGACGCAGCTAGAGCGCACGATGATGATGCGGTTCATAAACAGTATGCAATTGAGAACTGCCGCGACCAACGACCTTCTCCCAAGCGAGATAGGGTCCTTAGCGGAACTGGTCTCAAAATCGAAAGGCACTGTATATCGCGGGCGTCTCTATCAAGACAGCAGCAACCCACTTGATAGACTACGACATCTCGTCCCGTCCAACAAGCTGATCACCGTACCAGAGCCATATCAGTCCCTTCTTCAGACCACTCTTCGTACGCAGTGGGTGGATGGGGGTATTGTTCGCCACGAAAATGCGGTATTCAAGGCATTCTCGAAACCAACGTCTGGAACGCCTACCCCGCGGATGCGGGACTCGCTTGTTGCCTGTTGGATTGATAGATCAGTGCGAATAGGCATTTTGAGATGCATCGCCTGCTCCCTGAGTACTGCAGGCAACGCCGTAGAGGAGCGTCTGACTATTCAGTGCTTTGCTCAGTTGGGCCCTCAAGACCGCAATCTAGACGTCTTTACCATGAACAACGTCCATATTGCCACTGCAAACCCAGCTGGACGGTTTCAAACGTGCTATCCACGCCTAGAAGAAACGTTGCACCTCATAAGGCTTCCAGATCTTATCTCTCACGCAGCCTACACACCTTACACGATACCGGAGCACGACGAGCCTTTCGCCGTGTTTACTATCCTTTGCCGCGTACGTATATCAAATAACTTTAGTCTGTAACTTACTTGCTCTATCTGCAGGATTGATAGGAAGAATAATTTCCATATACACACTTTCAACCCGTGTTTGTTCAGTTCTTGACCTTGACCCCAAAATGTATATCTTTCTCACCTCGTTATTCTGTCGTGCACACACTTGCGAGCACAGTTGCCCCGGCTCAGGGCCATGATAGGATTGCGGCGAGCAGGCTTGTTATATGATACAGCATACCTCACCCCAGGACAGCCAAGATCACGCCCACTATTGCCGCGACATTGCCTTTGTGGCAGAGCCACCACCCCGCATTGTATTAGACTCCACCTGCAGCGCGTACACATGGCTCATGCACTCCTTCGACCGCTGCGCTACGCCTCGCGCTAGGCTGCCGATGGCGGCTGCACGCCAGCCAGGCTGCCAGCGAGCACGCCGCTACGCGTCTTGTCGCGGAAGGACTCGAGCGAGCGTAAGCTCATGCACATGGGCGTGCGCGATCTCCTCGGCAAGAGTGCGCTTGGCGAGCTGATCGTCCGCTTCTCGCGCAGCAACGGCATGGGCTCGACGTGTGGTTTGAGCACGTCCGGGTCCGATGTCGAGATCTGCTGGTGCCGGCCGTGCGCCTTGCAGAAGAGGTATGGATGCGGTTGAGCTCGGGCACGGTCGCGAGGTATGTTGTGCTGGTCTTGTGGCGTAGCGTCTACATTCTCGATGACCAGTTCGGCAAGCTTGTTATTGTGCTGGCCGTACGCGACAGACAGGAAGGTCCTGTTTGAATCCGAGGCCGGCTGCTGCGGCGAGATGAGCCCGGGCGCCGACGTCGGTGTCGGCTGAAGCAGTAGCGGCGTAGTCGTGCTGAGCGGATTGTGGTCCATGTCGGCCATAGCGCCAGTGTTTGTGCATCTTCCTGCTACAAAGGGCATTTGGGTCTACATCAGTCTGGGTAAGCTGCGGATAGACGAGACGCACCTTGCGGGGAGCCCGGAATGTCTTCGCCGCTGCTCGAGTCGCTGCCCCGTCGCCATCCATTGAGGATCGGCGGGCGATGCAAATGGAGCAAGCCACGATCATCGGTCTTGCCAAACCACCGTTTGAGGTCGGACCCAGGGCCATAGGAGCCTGCACATCGAGAAGACGAGATAGAGCAGAGATAAGCGAGTGAGCAAACAGAGAGTACGGCGAAAGTACGAGATTGCTCGCACACGGCTCAAGGCTATCCCATGCCACTGGGAGCCTTTACGCGGATAGGAGTGCACGAAGAGCACGCAGGAAAAAGCTCACGGGGTGATGCGATCGTTACGCCTCGCAATTCGGACAAGCTCTGATCCAGAGGTCCCATATGCGGGTTAAACAGGGTCCGCAGGTTGGCAGTCAACGTGCAGCGCAAGAAATCAGCCGCACAGGACAGACAGACTCGCGGTCCACAGCACGATGAAGGATGGTGCGAAGTAGCAGGCTGGAGGCAACGCATTGGGACGGGGTAAAGCGAGCTGTAGTAGGGCAAAGCAAGAAAGCACGATGCGGGAATTGAGTGCATAAACAATTGATCGTGAAGCGAGATAGAGAGGCAGGATGGATGAACGTGAGATAGCAAGACAGGTTATCGAGCCAGGCGCGCTCATGGAGACTAGTACAGGGGTCACAGGCAGTACGATCGTCGGAGCGTGTGTGCAATTATGGCAGATAAACCCATAGGCGGGAGCTGCTCAAGGCCAGAAAGGGACTACGTGAAAAGAGGAGATGACTATGTACCAAGCGCAAGGGTACACGTGACTGGAATCGAACCAAGCGGCAGCGGCGCCGCGTACAAATGCTGGGGAGCGATGCGGGTATCCCCACGGGACATCTCGCACGTCCTGGTCCAACAATCCCGTTTGCACGGGCAGTGCGCTGGATTACTGGCTGCCCAAAGTATCCTTGCGCCAACAAGTCCTCACCGAGAATGCGAGGAGGCAGGTCTGGTCGTGGGCTGCAAGTCCACAATGATCAATGGTGTTGCGGACGCCGCTAACTTCGATCATATACTAGAAGTAGGCGTATGATTGAAATCGACTCGACGAAAAGGACGTGGATCGTCGGCCTGTTCTCGGGCTAGTCTTCAACCTGGTATTCAACTGCCGAGCTTCTTTGATAATGGCCTTGACCCCCAGCCGAAGCTCCATCCGGAGCTGATCACGCCGGGATTAGTGTCTGATTAACCCAACAAACAAGTTACTCAGAAGACTAAGTTCATACCTTCTGTGTCAAAAGATCCTGCTGCTGGTTGACCATCTGTGACGTTATCTCCGCTGGCAGCGACTCGGGGAGTGCTGCCGACTCCGCCGACGATGTTGACTGCGTGCGCTCACAATCGCCGTCAACCTCCATTGGCACGTCAGTCGCCTGTTAAAATGTAGTCAGCCATTGTGAATCATATTTGGGTGAAATAATTGATGGCACGTCCTGTACGATACACAGGCAACCTATCAACAACCGTTACCCGAAGACCCGTGGCCGTTTCTTCCCGTTGCAAAAAGTGATACACGGATCCTACACCACGAAGCGGTACTGTTGAAGTGATTATGATAGTCAGATAATGCCTGGCATGCTCAACTCACCATATTCTTCAAGGTCAGGTGACAAAGGTCGAACTTCGTCTTCAAGATCCGCCGAGTCCTCTCTATCCTCACTATTACCCGGGAGGCCTTGGCTGTCGTCGCCTTTGAGAGCTGAGGGTTAGCACCTGCTTGTTTGAAGGGGGCGGCAAACAATACCCCAGGACATATCGGATAGTGAGGATGTTGGCGACGGAGTTCTTCTTGCCAAATCACCAGCGCAGCGCTCGGACACTGGTGAATTGAAGAGTTCTATAGAACCCTCAGTCATAAGCCGTTTCGCGAGCAGCATGAGAGCATACGTCGAGGTGTTTGAGCTGTTCTGGGCCTATTGACGGCCTCCCGCTGCTGGAGGTGTTCCTCGGTGCTACTGAACGAGTTGTTCATGAGACCAGAATCAGCAAGCCACGAGTCGGCCAACGCCGCGGCCCTTCGTCATTACCGACTCTTTTGCTGAGACTTTCACTAGTCAGCCGCTTGATGGGGAAGCGGAGTTACGTGGTTACGTATCTTCTGGATCGATGACGCACGCCGTGGCTCAATGTGTCACAAACACCCGAACTTGTGATGCTTCCACAAGGCAATGGACTTGTGGCCAAGCAGGCCTATATAACTCACCAAGCTGCCGCGGTTTTCAGATGTCAAGCCTCTCACATTTGTCTGCGACGGCCTGGATCTGACATAAGCCTTCAAATGTCTCAAGATACTTTCGCCAGCTCCGGCTCTAGCGATGTCTTTGCCAACTCAGATCGTGAGGTACGTGCCTTACCTAGTCTGCCTTCAAATAGCTCATTGACACTATCACAGGTTTCCCCTATACCTCGCCGGTCTCCGCGAGGCCATACTCCAGCAAGTGACGTTCCAGCGACTCCACTTAGCATGTTGCCGGCGAAGCACGCCCGCCGCAAGGTCAAAGAGCTTGAGGTACGGCAATCTCGCTCTCTGTTCAAAGCTAAACTTACCTATACATCATTTCATTTCCTCCTAGGACTCATTGGCTGCCGTCAACGAGCGCATCCAGGAGCTAGTTGAAGAGACTGAGCGACTCAAGTTCATTACTATGGCCCACGAGCAGATCTCGGCTAATCTCAGCATTCAAGTTGCTCAGGAACGCCTGCATCAGGATAGGATGCGCCGTAGCTTTGAGACCATGACGTTGGAGTTGGAGAATAAACTGGAGTTTGCGGTTCAAGTACGTCTATCCAACATCCTACAACAATTGCGAGTCCAAACTCAAGCTTATTGCATTGTCAGCCGCAAATTACAATTGCCGTGCCAAAGCGGGTGCGCGAGTGTATCAAATGCCCTGGATGTTCCAAATCAATGGGCGAACTGAAGACGTTTGTATAGTTCAATGGTCGTATTAGGCTACGCTGACCCTGCTTGCCTGCCATGAAATCACAGCTTTGTGGAATGCGGTAAATAATTTAACATATGCCTTGATGTAATGCTGTAACAGGTCCCTGCAGGCCATACACTCTGCGATCGCTGCATGAACAAGGCTGCAAATCTCAGCCCTTGCAGTTGTCCACTGTGTCTAACTCTTGTCCAACAAAAACCCATTGTCGTCAGCCAGCTGCAAACCATAGCCTCAATTATTGCGGAGATTGGTAGCTTTGTAGATTTCACGTCACCAGAGGATGAGAGTGTGCTCAACCACTCCCAAAATGCCTTGGAGGACTGCAACCCTGATGCCTAGTGTATTGATAGTTCGGTCTCAATCATTGAATGTGTATGTTTCCTATCCTTGACTGCTTCAAGGCCTTCTTGTTCCCTCTATGTCCATTGTTCAATGTAGTTCATTTTTGCTTCATTTCATGGCAAGAATTTAGTCTCCATTTTCCTGCCTCTTCGTGTTTCCTACGTTTGCCTCAGGATTTTACATGTTCATTCTTCCTCTTACTTTTCACCAAGAAAATGAAGCGAAAATGGAACCAAGATGTTTCTTTCATGTATCCATAATTTAACCTATATTTCTTTGGGGGAAAATCAAGAAAACAGCAAGTCTTCATTTGCCGAGCATTTTCTACTCAAGTGGAACCAAGACCAATGAACGAGCATGTTTCGGTGCATAAAATGCATAGATCACTTTTCCTCTATTTTCTTCTAAAGGCATTAACATCTTATTTCTCATCGAGATAATGCAGGAAACGTGGAGGTCCGTGCTTCCAAACATTTCTCTGAGAATAAAGTGTGGATGTATGAACGTCCGTTTCCCCTTCATATTCTCAAGCAAAAAATCAAAGCTATATTAACGTCCGTATTTTCAAGTTTTTTCTTTGGGTTAAATTTTGAACAACTGGCTGTCGCTTTTACCTTCATTGTTCTCCTAGGAAAAGCACGATTAAACGACCACGTTTTTCCCTCATTTATCGATCGGATAAATGAAGACCCTGGCCTCGTGTGAACGATCATCATTTATGACGTCCTGGCACCAACGTTGTATATTAGATGCTGCTGCTACGCGCAAGCTTTTGGTCGCATTGCGCGAAGATATCCCGATGCTGTGAGGCCTAGGGCAGTGAATCGCGGTATGCTCAGTCAGTCTTATTCCAACATCAGAGTCTGGAATATGGATGCTGCCGTCATGTCATGCGTCGTAGACTGATAAGCAGACACCTGAAGCACCTGTGGAACCCATCACGCAGCTTAGTCGGGCACGCATTCTGCAAGACCTTCCACTTCCAGTAGTCACGCGTCCACGTGCGATAGATCCGAACTGACTTCAACAGCGTTTCAATGCCGCGCATGAATTTTCAGGCACTTGACATTTGCACCGATGAGCTGGCAATTGAATGCAACCACTCCGCTGCTTCTTTCGCCGTCTACAGGCCTGTCATAAAAGCGCGGAGCCAAGCGGTTAAATTTCATCTCATCGAATTATTTGCTTGTGCGCAATTTTCTCGGCTATGTTCTCTCCTCAGCTTGCCGTCGTCGCCGCAGTCTTTGCCGGTTCTGCCCACGCAGTACTCTCATCAGGCACTTACTGTGAGTCTTCAAGCACACCAGCTGAACCACGTCTTAACTATAATCCAAGGCATCAAAAACTCTGTCCCAGTTGGAGACTACTGTGCATCCGGTCTTGCCTGTGTGGAACAATTCAGCGGCGGTTATGCCACTGTACGTTTCTCCCATACATTTATTAAAGATGACAGGAAGTTTATTTGACTCCCATCTTCAAGTGTGCGGCATTCAACTGTGCAACGACTTTGGTGAGCGTCATATGTACCCTTGTTGAAAGATATTCTGATGACTCTTTTTCACGACAGGCACCCAGCACGGTGACCTCGCTTCCCGCGAAAACCGTCACCGCTGGTACTGCAACCGTCACAGGCTTGACCACTGTCGCCGTCGGCGATTTGTGCGCCTGCAACCCGCAGACGATCTACACCACGACCGTGCAGTACCCGAGCACGTTGCCTAAGCCGACGGCCACGCTCGGTGTTGGCGAAATTTGTGCGTATCCGACCTACTTTTGTGATACATCGCGAGATCTCGTAGCTTATCCTTATTGCAGGCGCGTCTGCGACGGCCGCCTGTCAGCCTGGTCTCGGCTGCTTCTCCAACTTCCCTAACTCTCGGGTACGATTCCACATATATGCTCATCCGTTTGTTAATTTGACGAAATCGATAGTGCCAGAAGGCGACGTGCATCAACGCTGCTTTACCCACGAAGACCGTGACTTCGCAGTCGACGATCACGGCTGCACCGGTCACCACCACTGTCTTGCAGACAGTGTCCACAAAGTCCAAGACCAACCCGCAGGTGACGTGCTCGTGCACTGATGCTCCTACTGCTACGACCACCACGATCTACCAATATGTCTAAAGCACGAGAACAAGAGAAGGGCCTTTATCATCCTCGAGCCTGTGCTAAGTGACAACTGGTCATTCTTGTGCACGACTGTTGCATGTCTTTGGGTACAGAGATGTTCGTGGAGATTCGAGCAAACCTGATAGATCCGGCTGCACAAATTTTCGAGCCGCAAGCCCCACGAACGTGACAAGTAAACGTGGATCCAATAATACAGTAAAGCTTTGAGCTGTTATTGGGGCAAAGAGGAAGGCATACATCCGTAATCCAACAGTGAGGGAGCGAGCAATCTCCTTACGACAATGTGGCGCCAAGAACTACTACCTTGGCTTTCTGTATCACGCTAAACTCTTCCGAGTGCATTGACTTTCGATGGGCCTGAAGTCCGAGGGAAGTTGCTAGTAGAACTCGGCTGCCATTGACGGGCCGCCGCTCGCAAACCACCGCATGGTCCTCTAGAATTTCCGCGTCGACCTCCATGGTTTCCCCAACAAACGTCCCGTTCGACGCAGGGTGATACACTATGTAATTCCATGAGACGCACGTTCCTTGTATGACGGTTTGAAATCCGATCGCCTTGCGTAGCAGTTTGACGGTGCGTGGCATGAGCGAGTTGAAGAGCTGCTCCCAGTCTCGCGACGCTGCCAGCTCTTGGGGAAGCAGAGTTATGATGACATCACGGAGGGATGCAAGTAAATCAACCGCCATATTTTCGAGGAAAGAGTCATCCTCAGCCTGCGGGTGACAAATAGCACGGAATGCAATGCTGCGCCAGCGTCCCATCACCTCCTGAGACTCTGCGGCAGATGAGGACCTGGAAATTCTCACTCGTATTGTGCGCACCTCTTTCAGCGACGTTGTTC
This sequence comes from Auriculariales sp. MPI-PUGE-AT-0066, assembly GCA_020744175.1. Lineage (NCBI taxonomy): Eukaryota > Fungi > Basidiomycota > Agaricomycetes > Auriculariales > Auriculariales sp. MPI-PUGE-AT-0066. Next base: position 59,144 of record JAGTJP010000110.1, read on the forward strand.
CACAGGCGCACCAATACTTTGTAACGGTCATCACCATTGAAGTCTGTGGACATGGGATGGAAAGGTTGGAGGAAGCGGGTGTAAATAATTGATGACGCGATGCAATGCATGGCGGGCATTGCGACGGTCTCCAATGTAGGCTGAGTGACCATCAAGCTCACGAGGAATGGCCATAGCGTGTTGGTGATGTCCGCACCGGTAGCGTCGAACACCTTTTGGTCGATGATGACGGGAGAGGAGACCTCAGCCTCGCTCAGTTTCTCAAAAACGCCGAATACAAGGTCGTCAATACCGGTTGCAACGTCGTTGAAAAGGGTGCGAACGGCTGCGGGGAGTGGTCAGCCAAGAAGCTTTGGATGAAACCAAGTGGTCGGACTTTGACCGTCGATGTTCTCTTCCTCTTTGAACAGACGCAGCGCGGCTACATCATCCCTCGCCGTCATCAGCTGCGTCTCTGCCCTCTTTAGAGCGTCGCCCATCTCGGTTTCCTGCTGCTGCTTGTGGCGCTGCTCCTCGTCGAGTTTCTGGCGCAGGCTTTCAAGTTCCAGGCTGAGAGTAGCGATTTCTGCCTCAGCCTGTCTAAGCTTGTCCTGGATATCAACCGTTTGTCTTTGGTGGTGGTTGCACTCCTGACATGGCCTTACACTCAGCCATTAGAGGATGGTTCATCGTGCAACACAGTTAATGCTCACTGTTTCACGCGTCTGCCCTGCGTCACCGAGCCGCTCTGGTACTGCTTCCCCTCCCTCATACTGTTCTCTGATTGACCAGAGCGCGCTTCTATTTTGTATCTGAGCCATGCGCATTTAATTTGGGGATAGATGATCAAGGACTCCGGTTACTCACTGCTGCACGGGTTGACGGTCGTTCGTATCGACGACTGTGGGGCGGTTATCGGGTAAAAACCGGTTCAAAATCCACCGAGCCATGTCCATGACGAGATCGACTGGGATGGTGGGCAGGAAGAGCAGCAGAAGTCTGGGGCTGTCTTGTTTTCCGTGCTTGGATCCGCTCAGGTACACCCCCTTCTTTTTTATCCATGCCTCTGCCTGCAGGTCAGGCTAGATCGATTGTGACTCGTGTTTCAGGGCTGCCTCACACGAGGAGGACAGAAGCTGCCCGCTTGGCTTGCCTTCTGCGTCACGCATCCCAGCAAATTCAGCGCGCCGAACCGCTGCCACGACTCACGAAGTCCTCCAGTTTTAAAGCGAGCTGTATATGTCCTCCTGCGAGTATCCACCGGAGCCTTCTATTTTCCCTGAACCTGAAATGTCGATGGGCGCCTACAAGGGAAAGGAGCAACTCGTGATTGGAATGGACGTGGGAACGACGATGTGTTTGTCATTTGCCTCTACTTCAGGTCGATCCAACTGACCCGATGAAGCCGCAGTGTCGTTTTCGCATTTACGGGACGGAGATGAGCCACGCGTTAATATGATAATGAGATGGCCGGGCCAGCCGGCTGCAGGAGGTGAGTTCTCCCGACAGCAACGCGATACATGCACATGCCTGACACAGTTGACGATAGGGGACTGTAAGCTACCGACTCTGGTCCGGTACGACGGCAACGGCAGGGCGTTGCTGTTCGGGCGGGCGGCTCAGACGAACGAAGACGATCTCGAAGACACCTACCTTGCGAAATGGTTCAAGCTTTGGCTCCATCCATCATCCATGCGTAGGCAGTTCAACCTCACCCCACCGCCGCTCCCGCCCAATGTCACGGTGAAGGACATATACGCCGACTTCCTCCGCTTCCTGTTCAATCACACGCGCGGGTGGCTGGAAGAGACTATTGGCGGAAATTTGCGCGACTCGCTGTGGACGCGCTTCGAGTCGACGTTCGTGCTATGCCTCGCTATTCCGAACGGCTGGGACGACTCACAACAATGCGTGCTACGCGAGGCTGTCGTAAAGGCCGGAATCCTGCCCCTCACGAGGCAATGTCGCGTCTCTCGTTCGTCTCCGAAGCGGAGGCCTCAGTTCACTTCGCTATCGCCCACGCTGGCATTGGGACGTGGCTCCGCGCGGATAGTGCGTTCATCGTCACCGATGCCGGTGGGTCCACCGTAGACACAGTGATCTACAAGTGCACGTCAGCAGAGCCAACGCTCGCGCTGGAGGAGGCCACAGCGAGCGAGTGCGTCCAGGCGGGAAGCGCCATCGTCGACCAGGCGGCGGAGCAACTATTCAAGAAGAAGCTACGCCAGTCCAAGTTTGACGATCCGGACACACTCGAAGCTATGGTGAATGACTTTGAACAAAATGCAGTGTGTGATCTCACTTGTGATGTTCGGTGTGCGGCACCTGATATGTCTTAGAAACGCGAGTTTGACGGTGATAGCGCCCTAGTCAAGACGGGTACCAATTTCACAGACCGGCCACGCAATATTACGAAAGGACGTTTGAGGCTCACGAGGTTAGCAATCCCCGTTCCCACAAAAGTTCAAGTCTTCTCAGGAGGCTGCAGCGAAGAACTCGAGCAGTATTTTTGGGCCCTATGAACGCGATTGCGGACAGTATCGATCGAGCCGTGCGCCGGGCAGGTCGCCAGTGCGATGTCTGTTGAACGTCACGCGCCAGGTAACTCAGATTCTGATAAAAACTCCTTCTAGGCGCTTCTCATTGTCGGAGGCTTTGCCGAAAGCCCGCGGTTGAAATCGCTCCTGAGGGATCGCCTTTCCGCTCAAAACATTCGTCTTATCACCATTGACCAGCCGACGTATGTGAACATCGTCTCTGTGTCCGTCTCCACCTGATTTATCATTCACAGGAAGAAGGCAGCTGCAGAAGGCTCGGCGTACTGGTACGCGAAGAGGTTCGTTGTCGCCCGAGCGGCACGCAAGTCGTATGGTGTGGCGTGCAGCGTGGGATTCGACAGTTCTCTGGCCGCGCACCAGGCGCGTGCGCACACCGCCTTTACAAACCTCGCCGGCAATAAAAGAATTACTGGTCACTTTGACCTGCTTGTCACTAAGGTGAGCGCGTCCTCGCTCCTACTGACTGAACCACTGACGGCGGCGCTGTTTCAGAATCAGATCGTTCAGAACGATGCCAACGTTCGGATCCCATACTACAAGCTCTCGCGGAAAAAGCCACAATTTGCCGACTTCCATGCCAAACTGCTTTGTATCGACGACGAAAATCCAGGGTACTGGTGCAGGAATGAGCAAGGTGAGCGCTTTTTTTTTTCGCGGTCTCACAGTCCGCCAGACGGTCCAAACTCACGTTTTGCCTTAGGCTACCTTTTGTCGGGGTTTGAGCATACACTCACACTCAAGGCAGACCTCTCCGGCCTTCAGCGCACCCTCAAGCCGCACATCGATCTGGTGACGGGGCAGACCTACTGGCGCGTGAACTATGCCGTCGAGGTGTTCTTTGGGCAGACAATGATATGCGCGAGCGTCGTTTGGGAAGAGGATGTGCGTCACCATCTTGAAAGTTGCAGTTTCTTCGTAATGGCTGACAAGCGTCTTTCATGTGTAGGGTCAAACCAAGAAGGTGAGCGGCTCATTGTACACGGCATGTTCTTGGATGCATGAGAATTGATCTCAACTTTGGCAGGGTCCCGTCTCGGTCATCGCCTACTCTGTCTAGTAATCCATGCGCAGAAATCGGCAGCATGGCCCGGTCTTGCATTTTTAATACTGTACTTTGTACTGCGCAGAGTTCGCTGATCTAATGTTTCGAGCTCAATACAAACGGCTCTGAGCACAAAAGTAACTGCGTGTGTAGACGTTCTGCAAGATGCCGTATGAAATGGAGCACTTGCGAGAGAATCTGGCACGAAGAACGAGCTGCTGCCTCAATGCGGTTTGAAGCGATTGCAAAGGCAGTATATTCGTCGGTGTACGAGGGTAAATTACAACAACAACGACAAAAATGGCACAAAGGCGTCCAGTCCAAGTCACCTGGCGTCCAACTGCATAGAGTATCCACATAATGATTATAGCAACATTGCGCCTGCGGCAGCGAGCGCGACCGCCCAACCCGCGACTGACACAGATGCACGCAGCGCAGCACCCTGCGGCGGGAGCTGCGTCTTTGTGTTCGTGTTGGTATCGGTCTGCGCCACGTTGTTGGTGGTGAGGTTGAACGCGAATAACAAATCGCCTTCGTGCGCGTTCAAAAGCGATATCGTGAAGTCCTCAAGCGGCCGGTCCGCGGGCACGTCGACAATCGCGGCGGTATCGTTCACTGTGCGCCCAGAGTCCGAGACGTGAAGCAGCTGGGCGCGGAGCCATGCCGTGCCGATGGTAAATGCGCACCGGTCTGCATCTGTGGGTAAAGTGAAGTTCTTCATTCCGGCCGAGAGCATCGTCGCGGTGTCATTCGCCTTCCACTCGACAATAAATTGTATCGTGGGACTTGTCTGGGCAGAGTATAGTCCGAGGAAGAGCGTCAAGTCGGCATCTGCAGCTATGAGGATTGTGGCGCGCCAATGTCAGCACGGCTCTCGGTATCATTTGGCCAAAGGCTGCGCACCTGTGACATCGGGCGGGGAGACATTGAGGTAAGATGGTTTAGAGGGGTTCTTCGCGTTGGCAATGAGAATGTCTTTCGTAGTGCCGGACCCTGCTTGTGCCGGACACCACTGCACGAGTCGGGCATCGTCGCGGCTCGCGGCGTCGACCGTACCGCCCTGTTGCAGAACTTGCCAGGTCGAGCCCGCAGCGTCGGTCACGGGCCCGATGTCGTCGGGGTCGGCGCGAGGCGCAGCGGGTAGCGAGCGTACAGAGTGTCCAATGATGCGCTGCGGGCTCGGCGCGAGACGAAGGTATCGTGCGCTCGTGATTTGTACGGCCAGGAAGAAGGAGCAGAGGATGAAGAGCGGGGAAACGAGTGTGGGTGTGCGTGCGGGCATTATGTCGCGCAAAGAGGACCGGGAATGGGGAATGGGACTGGGGCAGAGCCTCGAAAAGGAACATCAACTGCGCATGCCCGCTTCAAATATGTGTAGGTCAGGAACCCGGCGAAAGAGGAGGTTTGTTTCGGGATCAGTCCAAGTTGTGTGATGGATCAAATGAAACAGCGAGCTGCGGCGTCGGAGAAGCGCGATCCCTCTCACGTGAACGAATCGACGCGAATGATGGCCGGTCTCAGATTGCTCGAGACTCACTCAGACCGGTCTCCTCTTGCATTACGGCCAATGGCGACGAAGTAGTAGTACAAACCCACGGGATGTGCTAATGCCACATGTCAAGAGAAAAAATCTGCTCGCGACACAGGAAAGAGCGAGCGAGGTTATTTTATACTCCGGCCGAAGCCCAAATAACGCTAGTTCAGTTACCCTGAGATGAGATACAACAATCAGAAAATGAACAGCTCTGCATGATCGTCGGCGAGTCTGGCATAGCCCCAAGGGCAGAAAACTAACACGAGGAAGTTCAATACGTCTAAAATGACGAATGAGCTTGGTGTAACATGCCTGATGGGAAGCTGTCGGGCTACAGCTGGCCAACTCGAGACAAGCTCAAGAAGTCCGGAAAATCGTGATTCGTGAAGTAAAAAAGCAGTTAACATTGGCTGCTCGTCGCGGCCGGTGATTTCGTTCCCTGCGTAATTGAACCTATAGCTGTTACATACCAGTGAAGAACTATACTGGGTGATATCGGGGTCGACGGCAATGTCGAATTTCAACTCAGCCAGCGTTGTGGGGCAGTTGTGAGCTGAACCATTGCGAGCCCTCTCTCACCTGCGGATCGACATGAGAAATCGCTGAGGAACAGATATCTTGGCCGACTTACAGTTGCGCCGTACGAGTTGTCACGAACACCGCCGGCTAGACTGCCGTACTCGACTATGGGATGATCAACCTTCATTATACGTCCGGTGACAACTCGAATCACTCACCAAAGACAAAGCCGCCCTTGCCGGACGCCACGCCCTTGCCGGACGCCACGCCCAGCTGTTCTGAATAATCCAGACGAGCCGGGGCAGAGAGCCGCACGGATCGTTGGTGCGCCGATAATGGAAGTAGCCCACGACGGTCACTGAGGCGAAGCATGATAAGTAATCCGTCACCATGTGTGTGTGAATTACTGACTGGCGTGACCGGATCCACAGACGTGGCCAGCATAGCTTGGATGGCCGTCATAGAACACTGGTCTCGGATCTGGTGAAGTTGAAATCGTCGCAGCATACTGATTAAACGCGGCGCTGAGGGTGAAGCCCATGAAAATGGGGCCTACGCCAATATCAGTGACCATGATGTATTGCTCTGCAATCATGTACCTTTAGTCTGACACAGTGACAGAACCATTCAGCGTTCTGATCTACTAGTACGAAGTATAACTCTTACCTTCAGATGACGCTTAATGTCGTCCGCGAGGCCAGTGCCTTGCAAGATAATATTGGCTGCTGTCACTTGCAAAAACGTGTGGGGGGTTGCGATGTACGGCAGGGAGCCGTACTGCCCGGCACCACATTGATTGTTCTATACAATAAAGTATAAGGTCCCTTCGGACTGAAACATCTTCCTCACTCACTCGGCAAGTGAAAAGGCTGGTCCCAGAGTCCCTGCACCAATGCAATAAGTGGATTGTGAATTATAAGTGTGCAGCGGAACAAACCACGGCATGCAAGTCTCAGTAGCTAAAAAGCTGTTAGTAACTTGTGGGTACAACACCTCCCATCTGGTTCCGTCTAGGTATGACTGGGCAGCCCTGCAAATCGCAACCCACTCCAGAGAAAGCTGTTTTGGTGTAGGACGGCCGTATTGCTTCATTATAGAACCCTCTACGACGGAGGTCAGCGTGGAAGGGGCTGCGCCGTGTCAGCGTGAGTGTCTTGCGGTGTAGCATTGCCAAGAGACTTGCCACACCACATGGAGCCGTCCTGAAGTTTGACATTGAAACGATACGTTGTGCGAGGATCGTAGTCGTCAAGAATCTGGCGCGTGGCAAGCGTTGGGTCGGAGTTTTTGGACGTCACGTGCTCGCCGAGTTCGAATCTGTCGTTGTCCTCTGGAATCTGACGGCGGCGCCGGCGAGCGTTGGGAACGGTGGTAGGACAGGAGCCGGATTGGCGCTTGACTTTGTCATCTTCATCTTCGACTGTACCAGTGGCGTTTGCGCCTCTCTTTCCGACAACAGCGTATTTGAACGAGTACATGTTTGCCATTACGGCACCGATCAGTTGATGGCGCTGGATCGTTACTGCTGGGACGGGAGCGCTTCTGTTCGGTGGGCGCGGACAAATGGGGTTGGTGCTGCCGCCAACGGGACCTGCACAAGGACATGAGTGGATTCACGTGCGATGGGCAGACCGAGGAGACAAACCCCCAACCAGTCGGAACGCAGATACGCTAGGATCTGTCTCTCTGCAAGTCATATTCCGGAATATTTTGCAGCGAACTTGGCGGCTATTCTCCGCTTGAACGGTGAATCTATCCGTCGAACTGTTTAGCGGGCTAGTGACATGCCAATGTCGTTCAGACACTCACCCCACACAACCAGCCGTGGAAGAGCACTTGGTGCGACACTGACCCATCCCCGATTCAACCGTGCTACTCAGTGGCGTATCGCAATAGCCTGTCCTGAGTTGGGGCTAGAAGAAAAGTAAGCTTTAGTAGATGAATGTGGGAGTGAAACTACAATTGCGTACGGTATAGTTCAGAGCATCGCAATCGCAGCCGTCGGTATTAATCTTGTAGCTTGTCGAGTGTCAGCACAGATACCGATTCCATCATCGGACTCACCACATGGAGCTACAACCGAAGCTGAGGAAACCACATGCCTTGGCGCCTTCCGTAAAGAGACCATTGCAACTGATGTCCTGTGAGAATGATGATATCCGACAATTGAAAAGGACTGACCTCTTCGGAAAGACCTTCTTGCCACCTTCAGAGCAGTGACTGGCCCATGAAGTCCCAAGGGCGGCGCACGAGCTAGAATAGTACATGTACGCCGCGCACTTGGGTTCTGGCTCGTTGCCACGATCCCAGAATCTGAGATCGAGGTAGGACAGCAGGTCCGAAGCATCATCCCGGGCGTTTTCCTCCATGCGGGTTAAAGCTTGTTCGATGGAAAGGCCGACGAGCAATGCGATATAACTAACGAGAAGGCCGACAAGAACGAGCTCGCCTATACACGACATTTCAGTATCAACCTTCGCATCCAGAATGGTAGCGTACGTTTTTCCGGAAGACCCAGTTCTCGGCGGCGGAGGTTCTCGACTTGTTGGTCAACTAGCTTGTTGATACCACCCTGAGCTTCGGCTGCTGCATTGATGTACTCGTCCTCGTTCAAAACGCCATCACCGTTCTTGTCGCAGTCCTTCATAACGATTTCTGCGACATTATCCGTAGTGAAACGACTGTCGAGCGAGTTGAGACCACGAGAGAAATGCGCGCTCGCAGCAATGATAGTCTGCAGCTCCTGAAGATCGACATGTCCGTCCTGATTACGGTCGGCTTGTGCAAATGCAGCCTTGTGCTGAGAGTCCACTGCAACAGATGTCAGTTGAAGCCGTGCCATAGGAGAATGTACACTTGCAAGCGAACACAAAGTCAGCAACTATGGTTTTACGAGCGTCAGCAGCGTTGTTGAAGTCGACGAGGGGCGATTGAGGCATGTCTTTGCCTGGCGACCAGAGCGGGAACGGATCTCCCTCCGTCTCAACCTTTTCCGATTCGGGAGGAACGTCTTCGACTGGTGCAGCAACGCAGACAACTTGGTCGGCCGCAAGAGCGTCACAGGAGAGGCCCGGGTTCAGTTTAACCAAATCTCCACTGGCGAGCGAGTTGTCCGATTCGATCTTTGCGCACCAATCGCCACTTTGAATCTGTGAAAATATATTCAACGCACGGTCAAACTGCGGATTAAGCATCTCCTTACGTGATATCTCGATCCACAAGATGGAGCGGCGCAAGCGACTTCGCCTGGCGCGAGGCTGTCACAGTTGAGATGCGAGTTCAGCGAGGTGAACTGGGACAGCTGCAAGTTGAACTCTGTTGCGAGGTTGAAGCAGGTGTCCCCCACAGCAATTGGGATCTCATAAGCGCAGTCGTAAGTAGGTAGAGGGGGCGACGTAGGACCAGGCGGAGGCGGGGTCGAGGTCGAAGTGGGTGGCACAGTAGGCGCAGCAACGCATAGGCGCTGTCCCGCAAAGATTGTGTTACAGTCGAGACCAGGGTTGAGGGATGAGAGCAGGTCCGCGGAAACTTGCTGCTCGTCTTGGATCTTGGCGCACCAGTCGCCGCTCTGGACGACGTATGATGTCTGACATGGGAGGAACAGGCATACACCGTCGCCGACACCGAGAGTATCGCAGTTCAGGTCCGGGTTGAGAGCTTGTAGTTGAGCGAGTGTGATCTTGGCATTTTCTGCAATGGCGAAGCAGCCGTCGCCAGAGACCACCGTGTACAATGTGCCACAGTTGGACTGAAGCGCCGCAACGCGGAAGGCATTGCTTGCTGCTGAGCTGAAGTCTAGGGCATAAATGAGAACGGATGTTCTGCTGAACAGATAATGCCCAACGTACGGAGTTTCGCAGCAAATGCGAGAAGCAGGGGGTGGAGGCCCTTCATCGCACGAAGTGGCGTGATGGCGTAGACAGCTGTTGATTATATATGTAGCTACAAAACACGGCACACACCCCAGTTTAATTTATGCTGACCCGAGCGTGAATTCACGTACGTCCGGCATCAGCATCCCGATGCTGTTCGCTTTCTCCCTGTGCCAGTATGATCGCGAACACATGCTCTAACGCCGTGTTTGTGAGTACTCTAATCGTACCTGTCGGAGGAAAATCACAGCCTTTACATGGGCAAGCTTCGTGACTGTTGGTGTGCGCATGGCACAGTATCGGCGAACGGGTACAGGTGCCCGGGATTTGCCTTGTTTGCAATAACGCATCGCCGGATTGTAAAAAAAAAGAGACGGGGTCTCGGGCCCGAGTGGGTTGGGTATTTCTACCGTTTTATGCCGCTCAGGGGTAAGATCTGCGAGGGAACAGAAATGAGAGAAGTCGGCCTCGGTAGAAATACTATGACATGGCTAGGACGATGTAGTATACACTGGAGCAGCTTATCTCTAGCTCTTATTCAATTTTTGCATATTTCGTTCTACTACTACTGTTGATATTTAGCGGTATATGGTCGAAATTTATCCTCAGATTTAATGCGAGAGCACGTGCGACAGTCACTCACCTGTCGCCTGCCCAGCCCGCTCGGCCCCGAGACCCCGTTTTCTTTGAAACAATTCGACAACGCGTTGTTGTAACAAGGCAAATGCCGGTGGGTGTGTGCCAGGTGCCATTTTCGATCAGGAGTCGAAGCGCGGAAGCGTAAAATCTCCGACCGATTCTGCCTTGCACCAGAAACGTCAGGGCAGTTGTGTTGCGCATGCTGGTGTTGACTTCATCATGATGATCGCTGGACCTGGTCATTAAAATACAGAGGCGGACCGCAACTTCCAGGCTGCTTAACGCCTCTTTGAGATGGTCTTTCACTGGCAAGTCGTGGCCGCCAGCGCGCTTCAGGCGCTGCATGCTCTTGCTTGTATGTTAGCAGTCCCAATGAACGATACTACCTGACACGATGAACTGCAGTTGGCTCTTGGAATGACTTCGACGCGTTGCCAGTTTTTCAACGGGATTCCTTCCTCAGCGAACGAGCCGACTGCCGCGTTCTATCTGTAGTCTCCGGCGACGGATGTGCCTCCCTTGCCCAGAAATGTGGCATCTCAGGTGCAGATTTCACCAAGTTCAACCCAACTCTTGACTGCTCTAAGCTCGCGGTTGACGATGTAAGGAGGAACTGTTGCTCGTGCTGACAGTTTCTGATCTCGCTAATAGTGGGTTTGTTGTTCGTCCGGCACGCTGCCCTCAAAGTGAGCAGCTTCATTAGCAGCTTTCATTGTCTGACTTTTGTGCGACAGACGGCCGAGCCAGAACCCAGATGGATCTTGCTTCTCTGTGGACGTGGTCGACGGGTCATTCTGCGGCCAGTGGATCACCAAATACGCAGTGACCGAGGCCGAGATAAACACTTGGAACAGCCAGACATGGAGAACCGGTCAAACGTCCCCAGAGGGAACCGCGAGCGCTGGTCACCCAGGTGAGTACCTCGCAGCGACCTCCTCTTCAGTCAGAATCGGGGTCTGATTGAGGCATGGTTGCGCGAGTGGGAAGGGATGTGGAACTCAACGGATGTGAGTTCTGTAGACGTACATTGCATCGCGCCCTCGATCTGCTTCACGCCCTCTCGGTGATGAGGTGCAGGCAGGTGAATTGTGATGTCTAGCTGCCGCACCTGGTTTCCGACATGCAACATATCGTGCCGAACGCGAGTATCCGATGGAATGCGTGCAGGTGTTGTAGGCGAGGCACTGCTGCGAGCGCAGGTGGCTGTGCGCTCTTCACGAATCCTTTTAGCATGCGCAAGCTAGGCGTTCGGCTCAGAAAGTCGATGAATCGCAGCATTAGAATGGCCGTTCGGATTACGCAGCGTCAAGCGGAGGCTGACGAGGTCTGGCCACCGCCCGCCTTCGAGTTGGTTCATGAACGCAAGGAACCGATGGCAGCGCGAGAAGTTGAGATTGACGTGGCGCAGCCTATGAAAAGCCTTCAGTACAACTAGCGATCTCGACGAAGTCGTCCGAGGGACCGGGAGAGCTAACAGCCGCGTCCTCGAGGGCAGAAACTTCCAGTCTTGTCGAGCAGATGCTGCCGTTCTGAATGGATACGAGATCGTTCACAAGCGAGCCTGCAATGTCTCGCCATCGTGTATTTATGTTAACCGGAGGGTGCTGCACGCGCAGGTAGCTCATGGCTTACGCGAGGAGAAGGATAAGAGCTCACTCAACTGGCGAGCACCGACGCCTAGACGCAAATTATACTATCTTTGCATCGAACAAGTTGAGATCATAAAAGAATCTTTTCTTCCTGATAGACTGAATGTACAATGGAGACGAGACAGGGTACTCTACAATCAAAAGCCAGGACGGGAGTTCAAAAGTATACAGCGTTAATTGAAAATCTCGATAGGCAAACATTTACAACAATCTACTCGCGGTTCTTGCGCTTACGGGTCAGGGCAGCAGATGCAGTAGCAGGAGCGGGGGTTGGAGCAGGAGCAGATGTAGCAGCCTTACGAGCGCGCGTGGGCTTTGGTGCGGGTGCGGCCTTGGGCGAGACCATGGGCGATGTGTGAGTTTTGGAGAGCATCTCGAGGCGGCTGCTACGATGGCCGGCTGCTGGGTTGCGCGCGTCCTCAGCCAAGGGCTCAGGTGCGGGTGCGGGCTGGGGCTGCTTGCCCCTGGCTTTTGCGCTCCTGGTCGCGGCCCTCGGGGTCGCAGGTGCAGTCTCGGGCGGTGGGGCGGTTGACTTCGAGCGCAGCTTTGACCTTGGGTGCGGGTTGCGGGCGGTGGCGACGGTGAACGCGGGCGGAATATCATATTCGGGGCCAGGTGTGCCCATGCGGGTGCGCGGCATCGGTAGTGGGATGCCCTCCTCATGCTCCTCGTCCTCTTCGGCGTCAGAGTCGGCAGCGGCGGAGGCCTCGGCGGCGAGCGTCGACTAAAGAAGTGGTGAAGGCAACAGCGGGAAAAGGTCAAGTGCGAGAGCAGAAGAGATAGCCACGGGCGGCCGCGGTGGTGGTGACGCAAAGCGCGGGCGCTTGGGCGAGGGGGGGGGACTCGAACTCTTCCTCCAGTGATGGTGACCGCATGCGCTTGAGCATGGGGGGGCACTGGCCGAGGCGGGGAAGATGGCGTAGGACGGGATGATAGCACGAGTGCTACGGCGGGTGTTGAGGTGCTCTTTTGCAAACTGAACGAGCTGGTTGCCCTCTCCGGTGGCCTGCGCGAGGTTTGCGAGGCGCGCGTCATGTACTGAGCCTTGTGTTCCGGCGCGAGGATAGAAAACTGGCAAGAAGACAAAAGTGAAGCAGTGACGACGTCAGAAATTGGATGGGCGCCAAGTACGGATTGTTACTGGCAACAGACTTACTGTATGCAGAGCGTAAGCCTTGGCGAGCTGGATATGATCGTCGTGGAAAAGGAGGAAAGAGAGGCGGTCCGTTCAAGAGCCGGAATGCCATCGAGCATGCGAGAATGAGGCTGATGGTTGTCACGAGCGAGGTATGACGTTTTCTGGACGAGCTTCAGCTGCGGATATTTCGTAAGAGATTATTGCAAGATAATTCCAGGGAATTGGGTCAAGATCGCGCACCAGCAGGAAAAGGTCAAGTGCGAGAGCAGAAGAGGCGGCCGCGGTGGTGGTAACGCAAAGCACGGGCACTTGGGGCTTCGACGCAGCCGCGGTGGCGGGACGGACATGGCGCGCGATGACGGCAACGAGGCGCTCGACAAGGATGTGATCTTGCAGAGGCTGGGAGCGTTGGGGCCGTGACAGTAGGCAGGACCTCGTACACCTTAACCAACAACTGTGATTCTTTGCACATCCCGTTGGATGTAAGCATGATCGGGCAGTCTGGCATGTATCGGTGGCGGGTGCTGCGGCGGCGGCGGCAGTCGACGTAGAAGTCGAGGCGGCGTTGTCAGAGGTCAAGGCGGCGTCAGAGGTCGAAGTGGCGGCAGAGGTGAAGGTGGTGGTGGAGGCCTTGTGGCACCGACAGCGGCGAGGTCATCGGGGCCAAACGTAAGCGCGAGCGCGATGGCAACGACGGCGGGGGTGGTGGCGACCAAGGTGCGGCATGGTAGGACAGCGACGGAGTGAGCTGAGCCGTGGTAGCGGAGGAAGGGGGGAATCGGGGGAATGCGATGGTGGAAGTGAAAGGACAAGCGAGCAGAGCCCCTTTTATTCCAGTCCATTTCGCGAGTAACGCGCCGGCGATCTCCGATATTCGCTGAACTTTGCACGCTCCGCCCAGAAGCACAGGGACCGCACATCGTCGGCTACCCTCCGCAGACCCGCCCAACCCTAAAACCATAGACAAGGAAGCTACAGTCCCATCTCTGATCCACCTGTTGCTTGAGGGTCACGAGTGCGACTCAGAGCGGATGGCGACCACTCTGTCGTGCTCTGTCCGCACTGGTCGCTCAATGACAGACAAGACATTGCAGCTATATCTTATATACAAGTATACAAGGCTGTTACAGGTGCATACTGCCCATCGGGACTGGAAAGAAATCGCGACGACGATGAGGGAGACAGGTCACGCGGCTCGGAGGTGCATGTACAAGACTCGAAGGTGCTGATCGGCCGTGGCTTATGGTTGTCGTGCGGCGCGACGAAGCTCCCCGCGTCTGCACCTCACATGTACCCTGACAACTAATATAACATTTTTCTCACTGTGTGTGCCAGCGCTATGTGCCCGTGGTGTGCGGTAACTGTGAGTCGAAATAGTGCTCAATAGCGCTCATGAGCACATCTGCGGTACTGCCGTCAGCTGCATGGGGTCTAGAGATGTGTGTGCAGGAAGCTCGAGACACGGGCGGTGATGTGCAAACACCGTGCAGAAAACGGGATCTGCGTGAGAGCTGAGCCCTGAAAGTCACGCTGCCGCTGCTGAGGGCGATAAGCGGCTCAAACGAGCACATGGTATCGGTTTGAGAGCGGCTGAAATGCACATAAGGCGCGGTCGAGATGCCAGATAAGATTGACGAGCACAGGAACGAGCATACTCACCTCACGGCTCCTCGTGACACAAGCCAAGAAGATCCTCCACGCAACAGAAGGCTGGGTCGTCATAGCTCTCGTTGGTAATTAGCAATCATAGTTCGGAATCGACGCCACTCACGCATTAGCAGGTGCATGTATTGGGGCTAACGCACCACTCATCTCAATTCTCACCGAGTGGCTCGCTAATCTCAAATCTGGCGTATGCAAGGAAGGCTGGTGGCTCAACAGGGCCTCTTGCTGCACACAAATATCTGACGAGCACGGAGCCTGCGCCGACTGGCATCAATGGAGCCCAGAGTTCTCAGCGTCCTGGATCATATACGTTGCTTCTCGTCCGCAGCTGTCCACTCGCATGCCACCCATATGCTCATTATCATCACAGATATTGTTTGCATATGTTGCCGCACACCTCGTCAAGACATTTGCCAGATACGCGGCCGGTTCTGGTATCTCGGAAATCAAGTGTATGCTTTGTTATGCGAGGGTACCTGGGAGCGACAACATTGGCAATCAAGAGCCTTACCCTTGTAAGTTGGACCTGATCTTCATGTTCATCCTCAGCTGAGGCCGCATTTCAGCCCTTGACAATTGTCTCTGGTTTGTCAGTTTTAGGATTATTTGTTGAGGGAAGAAATCCTGCTTGATGTCTTCAAAATATTGTACTTCGATGTGGCTATATTGTTGAACAAAATCGGCTGGTTTCGGATAGCATCGGGTGCGACCTACTGGGCCGACGCCGCATCAATACGGTGCAAACCTGTAGCGACAGCTCTCGCGTGCCTGTGTCGTCCCGTGGGGCCGTGCGACGCTGAGTGCGACGCCTGCACTCTCCCACGGGTCCCCGGAGTGTTCGCTCGACCACCATCCTTTCCAGGATCATGCAACCTCGAAGGATTCTACACAACCAGTCGGATTAGTAGCTGTCGGCAATAGTGTTGTCGTGTGTGAACTAAAACATCCACAGAAGCGCAATAATACTAACAACTCATTCGCTCCCAGTCCACGAACGCGTCGCGTCGAAGCCGGGTGGGTGAGTCTTCTTGTCCTGATAAGCACTGCGTGACATCGAAGAATCCTCTACGACTATTGGCAGAAACGCCTTTGTGCTGGCTGGAGGCGACCGCGAGATGCGCATCAACAGAAAAATGGAAAGTTATCAACGACTGATCTGTTTGCTACAAGGGCAGCCGCTACCCGGCTCAGCTCTAACGGGACGGCCGACGACATGCAGCGACCCGCCTGCCGGCCATTGTCTCGCCCTGCGATCATTTTCGCAGTGTGATCATGACGTCATGCGGGTGGGACAGAGATGAGGCAGGAGGTGAGTCGTTGAAGCGGGCGCCGTCAGCAGCCTCTGGGTGCGCTGGGGGCAGGGCGGGCGACTCAGAAGTGCTCGCTGTTGGGTGGTCGTTTGGTCACGGCAGCGCCCCAGGGCAGGACTTTTCGGTCGTTACCAGATGTTGCCGTCCCGCCTCTTGGTCTTCGCAAGCCGTGCCGCTCACCACCACGGTGTTCTTCCGCGCCGGAGCGCAACGAAGTATTTGATTGAGGAACACGAACGCAGTGGAAATAGAGATTGCGCGCATGCCAGCCACAGACTTGTACCCGACATATCTAGCGCAGACAGCTCGCTCTATTTTGGTCAAGCCACACATCAAAGTGACTGTCAATTCTTTCATCCGACGTGCGCAGTCTGTCGCACTCGACCACAATATTTCGTGGGTCAAGATAAAGTGCCTTCCTGAACTCAAGTCGTCCAATCTGCGCGTAACGACAGGCGAACAAGAAACCGTTATACCGATCAACGCTATTAGCAAAAAAGTGCAGGAACTGTCCGGCAATGGCCGTTGATCCACTGGGGTAGTTTTGGTCCAGGATCGGCTCCAGGCGGTGACTTCAAGAAGTCCAAGATCCTGCCCGACTATCGCGCCAGCGTGGTCCTAAATAATGCCAATACAACCGGTACAACTCCTTGGCAGGAGCTGGTGTCGACAGGAGAGTATGAATCGGTGGGCAGCTCGGACAATGGTCAGTCACAGATGCTGCACTACCTTCTCGAACACCTGCGCTACCGCCCGGAGCTACGCGAGGGATTCGCCATTCTCAGGCTCAAATCCGGGTCTCTGCGTTTCGCCTCAGCAAATGCGTGCAGCATATTCGTAACGACCGACTGTACCGCCCGCACGTTTGCAGACGCATTGATTGCCTATGTCGTTCTAGTATACGACGCTCTCCACCGCCGAAATTCAACAATTGAATTGATCCACCGTCCCACTCCGATCGTCTCGACCGTCCCACTCCAATCATCTCGATCGTCCCGCTACAACCGTCGCAACCATCCCACTCCAACCATCTCGACCCGCCCCTCCCGCCCCCACCAATCCTCGGTATAGTCTCCAACCACCTGCATCAATCTCCGGTACGAGCTCCACATACCACTTTGACGCGACGGTCGCTCGTCACCGGCCGGGCCGCGGAACCTTTGGAGGGTCCAATTCCGACGGTCAGTATTTCTGTAAACTATCGTGGCAGGACGCCAACAAGGACTCGCGTCGCTCTGAGCGGTTTTTTCTATAAGGCTGCTCATGCTGGGGATGACAAACTTCCCGGTCTCGCGCGCATGGAACATGCTTGGATGGACGACACCCATATTCCTCAGTCCCCGATAACCCTTACAATTCCGAAGAGTCGCGTCGACAGCGCTGTCTCGAGGTTACTGTCCTGTCTTGCGTAGGCAAGGATATCACGTTTTGCAAGGATGTTCGACAGAGTCTCGTGGTAATGCACGACACTATCGACGGTAGGCATACCTTTTACGCGCGGCGTGATCATGTTTATGACCAATTGTAACGCAGTTTCGAGAAGATTGGCCCTCAAGCATTTGATGCACCGGGACTTTTCGGCAGGCAACGTGCTCTGCGACCCAGTGTACAAAGACGGGAAACAGCCAACCAGTCCCACGTGTGCAGAAGCCGTCACCGATACAGACAAGTAAGAATGTGGTGCAAGATTTCTAACAAAACCCGGTATTGATGCCATGTTCATCCAGCCCTCGCCTCAATGTCTGGTAATCGATCTGGATCACGCCAAACTTGTACACGGCGGAAGCGAGGATCCGGCCAAATTCGAAGTCACGGGTGCGAGGCAACTCTAAACCTTTTGGTTCGACTTACCTACGATGTACAGGTACACCATTGTATATGTCGTCGGAGCTGCTCTCGGATGCTGAGAAAATAGCCTGGCTCAAGAAGCAGATCCCAACCGTACGAAAGCTCCTCCCACACATCCCCCCGATACTTTCGGACCGCTTTGAACAAATGTTCCCCGACTACAAGACATTTGACGACCTTCAAACCGCGTTACAGGGCGTACTCGATGAGACCGCCGAAGTTGTTTGAGCACGAGGACTACGTCAAGAGGGGAAAATTGCTGCCCATCCATACTCCCCGACATGATCTAGAGAGTATATTTTGGGGTAAGCACTCTATTCGAGCCCCTATATCCCAACTGACGGTTGCAACCATAGTCTTCAGTATCTCTTCGCCAGCGCATTACCGAAGTTACCGAAGGATGCTGCAAAGGTGCCGCAGGACATCTTTGATAAGTTCATGATCGCGATGCATGAAAACGACAAAAGGGAAAAGAGGGTCAGTCTGTCCCGGATATCGAGGAGGTCCTGCATCCTCAACTGGAAGCGCTCGCCCCGCTTCTTTCCAAGATCTCGTCTCTTCTCTTCCACATACCCTGGTGCCGTCTACCGGACGGGCCTGCTACTCTGGCACACGACTTGGTCCGTTGCATGCTTCTCACCTTTATCTACGACGACGAGCGCAACTCAAAGATTCTGGGAACTGAGCTTGCGGTGGGCGTCGCGCGGGAGCTACGTCCACCCGCCCCGATATTCAGAAGCAAGACCGGTACAACCTTAAAGCGCGCGCGTGATGCTGGCGACCACCACTTCCACCTAAGAAGAAAGTCAAGCGCGCGCGTTGATGCTGGCGACCAACCACTATTCAACCTAAGGAGAAAGTCAAGCGCGCGAAGAGGAAACCAAAGAGGGGATAGTATAGGGGCATGCAATGTGAACTACAAGCGTCCCAAAGAAGCGCAATAATAGTAACAACTCATTAGCTCCCACTCCACGAACGCGTCGGTCGAAGCCGGGAGGGTGAGTCTTCTTATCTGATAAGCGCTGCGCGGCGTCGTAGAATCTCCTACGACCATTGGCAGAAACGCCTTTGCGCTGGCCGGAGGCGACCGCGAGATGTCGACAATCGCGTTGTCGAACGACATCGATCGTGCAACATAGCTTGCCGGCGCAGCAACCTTGAAGTTGGTACTGCCGGTGATAGTGCCTTGACGTGTGCGAGAGGACGTAAAAGTCGATGCAGCAGAATCTTGCCCGAAGATGCAGTTGTTGTTGAGGGTAAGGAATGTGACTAGTGTTGAATAGATTCCCTAGAGAGACTGTGAGTCGAGCGAGGTAAAATAATCGGAGAACATACGACGAGCTGCTGGAATGCGCTTTGAAGCAGGTTCATAGCGAACA
>JAGTJP010000111.1:0-78154 GCA_020744175.1 Auriculariales sp. MPI-PUGE-AT-0066
GATTGTCATTGTCCGGGCAGTCAATGGATGTACAATTGACAAGCGAATTCTCAAATATTGTCCTAGAAGAAGAAATTCAGAACTCGACACAGCATGATGACGACTGATAACTAACGCGTTTCTACCGCCACAGTAGCAGCTGGGCTCAGTAACTGATGAGCAATTTGTCAGTGCCACCGACTGCTGCAGGCATGTTGTAACTGGTGGCCGCGACAAGTCAGAACCCCGTTACCGGATATGACAATATTACAGACTGCATTCGGGGACATCTGCGAGCGAGGGGAACAAGGCAGTCGCGCTAGCTGTTCCGGTAATTGTGGCCGTCATGGTGGTCGAAGCCGACGTTGCTGGTTGAGAGGTGATCGTGGATGACGTCGACGGTGCGCGCGCAGAACTGGTGCTCGAAGTCGTGGTACCATCGGACTGCGCACGTGCGCCAGTGGAAGCAGCTGCCAGCACGGAAACGAGGGCAAGCGTTTGCATGGTCGAGTGCGATGAGCACGAGCCTTTGTGCTGGTGGACAAGAAACAGAGTCGCGTTTCGCGGGATTCGCCGACCGAGGGCTCTCACCATCGACCTCGTCGCCATCAAGGTATGCCCAGCATCACTCTCTGCGGAACCCTATCGCTAGCTGCCTTGGTTTGGCTCGCCCTGCCTGCTTTGTGCTTGCGCACCGGCATTAGTTGAGAGAATGAACAGGATTCAGCGCCTCCATTCCGCTGGTTTGCGGCAACATAAACAAATCGCGGTTCTTATACTCGCCGTCCGTGAGTCCCGTCTTCGCATTCTGTCAGGGCAGTTTAGTTATTCGGTGTCTGTCATCTCCGTCGAATGTTCTCCGGGGTGCAATTCATCATATCGTGCTTCTGTCAGGTTGTGCCTTCTCTAGCACATACCCGTTCGTCACAGGAAGCAGCTGAAGCGAAGCGGAGACAAGCCGATTATACGTAGTATGGACTCGTTACCCACACCCATGGTCGCATTGACGCGGTCCATCTCGATCACCAACACCCTTGTCCACGATCTCCCTGCTGATCCCGCGCCAGGCTTGTTCCGCAGGCTTGTTCTAGGCGATCTGCCACCCCGTGACGTGGCGTGCGGGGCCTGCGGCTGCACCCTCCGGAAATTGAATGTCCTGTCGTTTCTCTCTCAGAACGCGCTTCTGCTTCTTACGGCAGCCAATAACCATTCGGTCTAGGTCCCTTAGATATACCAACACTTCATTCACGTCAGAGTGCTGTTTCTGCTAAAAAGTTAAGGTTTTGTGCCCCGCGACAGGATGAATGTTGGTCGCGATGAGTAACATTACATGAACCCTTGAGTCGGAGGTTTGCTTGGGCAAGCTCGGGAACGGCGGTGCAACAGTCTCGCTACAGACGGATACAGTTGCATTGTTGAGGGTCACGTTTGACCTAATTACCGTTGCCCACGCCATGACTTGACGAGAATTATATCCGAGGGTATATTAAAGTTATGTCGAGTTCAGGAATAGATGGATATACCCACATAATCTCCATCCAGGAATAACGTCGATTTTCCCAACTTAGATCTGCGGCTGACGTGTGACTTGATGTTCTCAACGATCGTGTGACGGTTCTGAATTCCGGTCTCATGGGAGTACGACCCTTGAACGATGGATTTACAGGGCGCTGCCCCAAACACCCCCATGCTCCGCTGTTCGCTACAAAGGAAAACCTTGTCTCACGTGCCGGACGGGTTGGACATGTCGATGTGACTTTATGCATGCATGAAATGATTGCCCGAATTCTGTCATGTGTCGTGTACAGAGCGAAATCATCTGCTACCGACGAGCTCGTTCTGTTCCCAACCTTTGTTTCGTCGTTCGTGCGCAAGGAAGAAGCCAACAGGGATGTTTTCTTTGTATCAAGCACAAGAACCATATGCTCCATCTCAACACCGCACTAGTCAATTATCTCAGGGTTCCAGAGTTCGCGGGCCGCAGGATCCTAGTATCGCGGATGAAATCGAAACCGACTTGGGGTTTGTGTCTTCGGGGATTAATCACGACGAGCCGTGAAAACAAAAGCAGCGCTTGTTCATTTGGTCGAGGCTTTTGAGCGGCGGGATCGGGATCACAAACTGATGACGAGACCGAGCTCCACCTTATGAGAGCATGTTATCACCGACGTGATCTTGACAAGAATTCTTGAAAACACTGTCTCTTTCAAGCATAGTGTCTGTCGCTGTCACGCAGCCTGCCCACGTTCCTGCGTGCTGCTCTCTCCAATCGGACGACATTCTTAAAGGAATGGAGTAGATGTCCGTGGTTCGCTTTCGGCATATTTTGCTGACCGCTTCGAAGCTGCCCAGTGTGTCGGTTCCATAGAGTATTCTATCGGCGTGTCCGACAATGCGCTTGATATGAAAGTTTTCGAGATCGGGATTTCCTGCGCGGAATTTTTCAAGCAGCCGACTGGCATGTTGACTGCTTTTGTAAGTTCAACGTCTGGATACAAGTGGCGAACGCCACTCCGCGGTGACATCTTCTGCGGTGTGGACTCGAGACCTCCGACCGACAGCGGCTACAATCGCTTATGCTTATGCTCGAAGAGTTATGTAGCTGAGTATAACTACTGGCAGCAGGCGCTTGGGCTAAGAGCTAGATATTGGGATGAGATGCATTGCTCGCTTGGTCGCCAAGACTTTGTCCTACGGGCACGCTTACACGTCCGTACCGAGCGGTAGGTGCATCATCTAGATCGCGGACATTGTATCGGCAGGGCAACCAGCCGGAGCTGCAATGTGTCGGATCTCGCAGGACTGCGGGCTACTACTGATCTTGATAGCACCACGTAGAAAGTCAGACAAGTCCAGTCTTAATCCCCATCAGAGTAGCAGTCAGCATCAGCAAGTGCTATTCCCAGAAGAAATTTTGTGATGCAATGCTTTGCAGCGAAACGACGGTGTAAGATCCAGCTTGTACGTGAAATTGAAAGCGCGGGGGTTTGAGGGTGGCCATGCCACGCTTTGCATTACAAATGTGTAGGTCGAAGCTCACAAATGACCATCGGTCCCGAGACGTCAGGAGCGGATATTCATTGTTCAGGTGTAAGACCCGGAATCGCGGTACCCGGGTTCCTTTGAAGAGGTGTAGAAATCGATACGCTAGCCCGCGCACGCGGCCTTCCATCTAACTTGAGCAACTCGCCGGATGCTACTTGAACCTCATGGTCGCAATAAGTTACAGCATTGCTGATGCAACGAGTCTCAGCCGGTCGCTGGCTACAAAATTTGCCCCACGAATAGGCTCGGCAAGCGAAATAATTTGTCTGATTGAACATCTGGGAGTGTGTGTCAAGGCGGGAAATATTATTAGAGAACGGCGCCATGACTAAAGGGCGGGGCGGCTGCCGAGGAGACTTTACCCGCGACCCCGCCTGGACTCGGACAATTCCGCAAGTAACGGTGATAGCGAGGTCCGCAGCTACTGATCGTGTGACTCCCGGCGACGCATTCCCTGATAAGTTTCTGTGAGCGCGTGTTTTTGTCGCTCAGCAGCCTCAGCCCGTCACACTCAGCTTTGTGGGTATGTATGACTTTGCTACTCAAAATCTTGTAGCTCGCCAAAGTCAGATACAGAGATGGCAGAGAAGGTGGTGATAGAAAAGGGGGAGCTTACGGCGAAAGAGTAAATCTCACGCTTTTGCGGCCATCGGGATTGCGTCGTGCCTGAAATGCGCTGTCCGTTTTGGAAAGAGCACGCCTAAGCTCAAACTTCGTTTCGGCATTTTATGCTTTAAATTGACTACGCGAAAAAGCTGGTGTGTAAATGAAATGCCGGAGCTGCGAATTAATCGGGCCGCAACAAATGAAATTTGCATTGAAGAAGCACGAGGCTTCGCCAAAGTTGGGCGCGAATCAAACCCCTTTTGAATGCTTGTCCCCACTCAGACACCACGGGGTTCTTGTTGGGCTCACTGATGTGTCATGTGTGATTCCTGCCACCTGTCAGATCCATGCTTCCCGTGGGAGTGGCCACCGTAGTGTGCACATCTTCGGGTGCGTACGACCAGTACAGAACCCTTGGAAATCGCAGTGGATCCGAAGCCGCTGGATCAGAACTTTGTCTTCTTGTATCAGTCAGTAGCTGCGAACGGCACCCTATCCACGCCCGCGGTCTTTCGAGAAAGGTGTCAGATGCATTGTGGTTAAGATAGTTTCGCGCAAGTCCATTGATATCGGGTGCAAAGCGCAGCTGCGACGTGGTCGCAGATGAAGGCGGATGTGAAAAGGTACAAGCCAGTCGGTCGAAGCTGGCGAGTTTGATAACGCCGAAGCTCACAAGTTTTTGGGTTCAAAGTATAGTCTGAGAGTTGCAAAGACGAAAGAAAAAACCACTGACCGGCCAGGTTATGGTAGCCAAGATAAAATGTGCTGGGACCTCAGATTATGCATGTCTTTAAGGCCAGAGCTGCGTAGACAGAGTGATTGACTGATACTGTCTGAGCAATTGTCGCACGGATGAACATCTAAAACTTCCGGTCGTGACTCGGTGACGATGCTCGAACGCTTCAACATGTTAAGGTGCAAGAATTGCACCATTCTGTGTCCGTGGCACTCTGAAATCAACGCAGGTGACCCTGTAGCGCAGCCCACGTCTCAGACCGACAGCATCCTGTCAAGCCTTAGGCGGACAGCGACAACAAGTAGAATTGTCCTGTCCTACAATTTCCTGAGTTTCGAGGACCACGGCAAAGTAATGATACCTAAATATGACGGAATCGAGCCCGATAGGCCAATACCCGAAGCGTTAGGATGACGCTATTCACATTTGATACTAGTATTTGACATTCAAACCAGTGTCTTAACAGTGGTGAGTAACGCAGATGTGATCGTGCTCGCGCGCCAGCTGTAAAGGGGGATATCGGTGTCGCTGGGCCAGCTGCCGCGCAGGTCCGCTCGTTGAGGTATCGAGACAGCTTGTTTTGGGGCGGCTGCGCACTAACAAGCATGAAAATATCCCAATAGCAAGACTAGCTGCTGAGAAGAACCTCAAAGGTTCTAACAGAAGAGACGTTAGCTACCCGAAGTCAAATAATGCGGCGCGTTGTCATTTTAGTAGCGGTTGCGATGCAAATGGTTTCGGACCGAAGATTCTATGAGACGTAAAATGACCCATGCTCGAGGCGACGAGTGTGGCGGGTAATGGTCAGGAGACGGGGACGATAAGCAGGAAAGTGCGGCCCGATTGCATCCAGCCCCCATCCCTTATGTCAAGAGCGTAGCTCACAACCCCCTTTGGAACAGGGATATGGCGACAATTGAATGACATGAATGTATGCTTAGGAGCATCTCGCGAACCATCGCAACGGCAGCGAAGCTCAGTCTATACAGATTCTCGGACTGATCGCTATCAGCGACATCAACGACCGACTCCCGCCACTTGTGGTTGCCCTTTGGAGCAGTTGGAACTATAGAGAACTATCATCGAGCGAGTGCCCATGAGCGATTTGGACCGTTCAACCGGCGAGAAGGTTCGAGGGATCACAGTGAATCAGTCGTGAGAACTAGCACGGGAGCAGCAACTTTGGTCACGAGGTCTAATAGATAGACAGCGAAAGGTAACGGGTGCATCAAAACATCTTCGTTGGTTGAAAGCGGGAGAAGATGCGGCCCACAGGCAACTTTGTGTGAGAGGATCTGTACGCCTGGTTGTCCGCAGTGATCGAAGGAGATGGCCGCATACTTCAGAAGGGTCTCAGTGCCAAACCCAAAAGCTTTCCGAGGACACATAGCGCGTACGAATAGCCTGCTCGCGTGTCAGTTAGAACACTGTCATGACCAGAAGGCGGGGTCGATCGATGAACGACGTGTGCGAATGCGGCGAGCCGGCATGAAAGAAGTCGTCCTGCAGTGCCTCGTGATTGAGTTAGGTTGAGGTGGCTGGCGCTCGCCGACGGGCGTTCAATGCCCGAGGTGTTAGACCGCATGGCGGCGTTACAATGCAAATGGACTGGGAAAAGGAAAAAAGTATCTCCACTCAGGAGGAAATTTGACGAAGAGTTGTGGAGCAGATCGACGGATTGCTGTATGTAACTGTCTCATCGGGGCAGGAGGCAGACCATAATATCGGTCGGCTCGGTACGACATCCGCATGCTTGTCGTTATGCAGTCAAGCTCCACAAGCCGCTAAGACCGTCAAGACTCGTACCAGTGGAAGCACAACGCGTGTACAGTGCATCCCGTTTCCCCCACGTCAGGGTGTTGGCAGTCAGGGATCTACACACGCGAAGGGCGGGATACAAGCGGGGGTTACGTTTCGTTGATCTCAAGGGCGCTGTTGGGACAAGCACGAGCCAATTTACCGTAAGACGCACGGTTTCCGCATTCGCAAAGCCGTTCGGCGTTTTGCGTGCGGTCTCGGTCGAGGGACATGACAAACAGGAACGGATTGAAGTTGGTGGCACTGATGGCAAGACAAACACCGCATTCTTTCCGCTCACTTCCCGCGTGGTGCATTGCGTTGCCCCTGTCTGGAAAAATGAATTTGTTCGTTTGATTCGCCGGGGGTAGGCGCCTCACTGAATGCTTGTTTGGGCCGTCGGCTAGGCCATGGCTGACAATCCCAAATATTTCAACAACCGACAAACGTGACTGACTGTCCTTCTCTTCGGGATGCTGCGCGACTGCACACTGCGCCACGCAAGCACCCTGTTATAAGAGACCGGTCCCGGTCCCGACTCTCATTCCTCCCATCCCCCCCGCCGTTTGGCCCTCCCATCTATCCCGGCCCCACCTGCCTACTTGTGCTGCCTGCCATGCCCGTCACCTGCTCAGGCCTCAAGTTTGCGTGAGTAGATTCTCCCGCCCGTTCCTGCTATCGCTCTCAACCACCCAAACCGCTATCGCGCCCTTCCCTCCCTCCCCTATTCCATTCCTTTTCTCCACATTCCCCTGTCGCGGTTGTAGCCATATTGCTGACTGTCGAGCACAGCACCCCCGACGATGCCAAACTCGTTGTGCACGCTGTTCGCAAAGGGTTACTTCCCGCCTGCTCCCAACGTCTCACCCAGGGAGAGCGTAATGATATCCGTCCCGGCGACGTTTACGTCTGGACTGGCCGTGCTGCAGACGCGGAGGCCGGCACACCTGCGCTCGAGCGATGGACAGACGGTGAGCACCTATAGCACCGTCTTTATATCGAAGCTAATATTCACCGGTCTTCCCAGGTTACCAATGGGGTCCAAGTCGCATGAAGGACGAGTTCCTCTTTTATCACGAGAAGAGGTCCTCTTCGAGTGCCGGCACCAGTGGTGCTCGAATCGTTTCGTATGTCCCGCTGGTTCTCGAAGCACTTTCTTCTCGTCGCTCATTACCCTCATTTAGGGTCGATCCCGCAAGGTATTCGGGTGGCAGCATGCATCGTGTTCGCACCATGTCTCCTGAGGACCCCCGCCCACCTCCGCCACCACAGCCCGACCACGGCCCCGTTGACCCCACTCAACTCATCAAGCAGTCCTACTCGGTTATCTGCGATCCCCAAAGCGCCAATCCCGAGCACTGGCATCTCACCACTTACTTTACCTCGGGGAGCATCGGTCTTCTTCAGAGCGTTCGCAGCGGCCATGTCGCATGCCTCGTGAACCTCACATTCCCCGCGGACCGGTACAAGTGGTTCAAAGCGTACAAGCTGGAGATGCCCAATGCACAGCGTGTAGCCACCGACTCGGTCCAGACTGTCTCCTCTCGTCGCAGCGCTACTACCCCGACTCGCGGCATCCCAGGCCACTCGCTGCCGCCGCTCACCACAATCGCTCCCTTCCGCCAGTCATCATCTCAGTCTCCTCCACCTCATTCACCAGCATCGTCGTACGGCGGCTACGCGAGCAGCCCCTCGACTGCGTCGCCGACGTACGACTTCGGTCAACCTACGGCAAGCTATGGATATGCCACTGGATTTCGCTCGACTCCGCTTCTGCCCCTACGAGACCTCGAAAACGCACACCCTCTTCGCCAACGCAGCGAGGTGGACCAGCTGCATCTTGCTGCCTTTGGCGGCTCACGCCCTCCAAGCGTGGCCCCGACGAATCAGCACCGTTTACCGTATCAGTGCACGCGATGCGCGGCAGTCAGCGCTGGCCAGTCGACTTGTCAGCGCTGCGGCAACTGGCTGGTTCGTGCCTGAACGAGGCCACATGCGATTCCATTCACACCACAATTGCCTACTAGCCCCGCCTGTGCCTACGGACCTTGCAGATCGGTAGGGGCTTGTATATTTTCATGAACCTGTTGTTACCTGAACCCCTCGAACCACCTTGTTTGAACGCTTCGAACATACCCGCTCGCATGCCTGGCTCCTCTATGACCACACCGCCCACCCTGTGCACTCACGCTTCTACGACCCAAATCAAACCTCGCCTCTGTCCCTGTAATGGAAGAGTCCGCGCATGCTCTCAAACTTATTTTTGCCTGTACCTTACTGCACCATAGTCGGCCTCAGCGCTAGCCCCTACTGGCTGTGTTGTGTTGTCATTCTGTAAAGTATCCTGTTGTAGCACTGTCTCACGCGACGTGCTTACTTCGTCCGATCATCGGTCCATGAGAAGCCGACTGCTTGCTTGTATACTAGAATGCCAGACGTGGAATGTGGATCCTCCTTCACGCAAATGCTGGTATGCGTAATTATCAGCAGCGGGGAACGCATTGAAGGGTCCTGAGGTACTAGGTCATGTGCAACGAAGCGTAGAATTGAACTTTGGAACGTTTGCCTCGTTCAGGGCCTGGACCAGGAAGAACTATCGAAGCGCAGGTTTATGTGAAACAGATGGCAGTTGAACGTGCACCAGCAAGTCAGTGATGGTGGAACGTGCATGTAGTGACTACAGGTGTGCCTGTACGAGCTCTTTCGATGATATATGTGAGATCGTTTATCGCGTCGTACCTCGCTGTCTCGGGCGGTCGTGCATGCTATTGGGCGGTGACCGTAATCGACTCGTCATAAGGTGACCCAGCACCGATGACCAAGACAGCGTCCTCTCCTCAGTTGCACCTCCGTCTGAACGCGCAGTTAGGCTTTATGAGTGGCTCCGGACTAGAGGAGGCTCCCGAGTTAGAAATGTCGCGTTAGTACCTCGCACTATGCATGTGTAATCATGTTAGTGCACTTACAGAAAGGGGCCTGGCGTGGATAATTTCAGAAACGAATAGAAAGAGACTGCTTGTGTTGGAAGTACTGCAGTTCTGTCCAGCGAGCTCATTTCGGGTTCAGCCAGAGAAATTCCCTGAGGTGGCTATCAACGAATCGTACAGTATAGTATGGTGCGATGGCACTTGATACAATTGTTTATTGGGAGCATGTGGATCGCAGCTCATGGGAACAGCACACTGCGCGCAGTGGCAAGTAAAGCAATGACAGCCGAGGTATCCTCATTCGACATCCAAATACTCCTTGTTAATCGTACCCCGGCGGTGCAATAGACGCAAGCTATTCCTGAAGGGCTTGATCCCACACGAGTCAGGCGTCCGCAGCTTGTCGGCGCATAAACTGGATCGTGGAACGGTGAGCTGGGTAGAGTATTCCGGGCACGGACTATGATGATATTTGTCTACAAAGGAAAAAAAGGTTGGTTCGAGCATGATTCAAATACCTGCGGGTGTAGGGCAACTCCGTGAATCGACAGGGTGCAACAGGGGCTCCAGCACAGGAGGGAGGTGGCCCGCAGACCGCCGAAGTGATCCAGGAGCTCAATGGGATGCAATTCGAACATCAATTGAGATAGATTTATGGACCTCGGGGCGCAAACCCCTTTCTGTGCCGCGGAGTTTTGATGTATTAGTGGAACGAGGAGGAATCTGTGCAGACGAGCACTAGCGCGCATCGTGCTCAGTTCAAAGCATTCTAGCGCAGGGATCGGTCAAGGTAGGAGCTGCAGGAATGACAGTTCAGGAATCAGGATTCAAGGTCATCTCCCGAGCATCTTCTAGACGGCGGTCGGCTGAGTACAAGCCCTGTGAGCATTGCGCCGCAACATCCAACACCATGACACAGTTGAATGCAAAGTTGAACTTGACCATGGTAGCCTCGGCGGCGGAACAAGCTATTCAGAGCCACAGATTAGCTCGAGACTAGCGAATATTGACGATGCTGTACATCTCCGCGATCATGTCATTGACACGGAGTGCTCCCTCATCAACTGCTGCGCACTGGATGTCAACCAGTGCCAAGCTCAACCAGTGCCAAGCTCAGGCACTCTATTCAAAACTTTCTCCGACGAAGCCATTCGTGGGAGAGAGGGGCTCGGGGTTGATGCCAATCACAAAGCTATGTCTCGTTTATTGAGTAGCCGGAACTGCAAGATACTCTTTGAGACGAGACGATGCCCCTGAAAGCGGTCGCACCATTCAGTTGACAGGAAGCATTTACCTCCTCCGCCGGCAAATCAACACGCTCACGGACTATGACAGCTGAATGTGGTCACGAGGATGTAAGTATCTAGGTCTCAATCCTATTCGATCATGCCCGTGCCGTCACCTGTCGCGGTCGAAGCATCAGCGAGTCGTGTGCGCATAGCAAGTCCATTCAGCTGGGCGCAGCCATCGCCCTGGTCAGGGAGATGATGCGGACGAGAACTCAGATTAGAATAGCAGCAATCCAGGGCAGTTGAGGGGTGTGTGTGTGTGTGCTTGAGAGTCTGAATGGAGAGTTCAACATTGCCACGCAGAATGTCCAATTCGGCGTTCTAGCAATTTTAGGCTTGTGGTCAACAGCGTCTAACTCGCTGTAGACTTGCGGTTGTAGAGTACGCACACCCAGTACCACCGTCGCAGCCCGCGTCGCCGGCGACGTGCCGAGGGAGGAAGCCTCGTTCGGGCCGTCCGCGACGAAGCCTATCTCAGGATGTTGACCCACAGGATCATGAAGTTCTGGACGCGGGGTGGACCGTCCCCTAGAAAAGGGAACCGTCAACAAACGTAATGCGCTCGATACCCGCAGGACCCCGTCACTTCTACAACGCGGTCCGCAACACGGTGAACTTTGCAGCCTTCACCCGGTCACACCGCGATATCAAGAGGGTGATTGGTACGCACTGCTCGCCATGGCCGGTGATTTAGCTGCACAAGCGCGCATCTTGGGCGCTCGGGGTCGTCCGACTGAGATTAATATTAATTGCCGCCGCAATCTTCCCCTAACTCACGTGAGGGTTCCGGCGCTGGTAGCTGTGATTGTTCCCCTCGAAAGGAGTCTGCATTGAATAATGGGGACATGCATAGAGGGCGCGTTTGAGGTGGAATTTCAACGGTGAAGCTGGCCGATCAAGGTCAGGCGCTAAGCTCAGTAGAGGGCACTTTCATTTTGAGTCATGTGTGAAGACGACGATCATAAACGCCAGGATTAGCACATCGACTCAGGCCTGCGCCTGAGCAGGATGGGCGCAAATCTCTGCGAATTGCCCGGGCTCAGCGGCGGAGGAAGATCGTTCTGGCCGTACCTCGGAAACGGGCGAACAGTGTTCACACCTTTGCGAATCAGCGTTGGAGGGGCCGCAAACAACTAGACAATGACGACGCTGTGTGGTTCGTGGAAGAGAGTAATGGTACGTCGTTATTCTTGAGCTCAGGTACGTCGACAAGCCTCTGTGCGTCCCTCTGCGGGATGCTTGTTCACACCCCGAGAATGAACCGTGCCGTGCTGAGCGATCATCCTTCCAGGTGTGCTTGGCAGTCGTCGTAGATCTCTGCGTTCCAGACATGGGAATAACGGGGTTATGAAGGCGGGTCTAAAGCGCTCAGCAGTCTGCGCAGAAAAGTGCGACCCAGAGGCTTCGACCCAGCAACAGGTCAGGTTTGACAGAATCGCCAGATCTTCAATTTTGAGGGTTCCGGTGAATTAACAACCCGAAGAGATGAGGAATAACAGCCGTCCGCGCAGGGCCGACTTGTTTGAGGGCCAGGCTGCCGGCCCGAGGGATGGCCACGGCATCAGGCTATCTTTCGACGAAATTGCCCCGAGCGAGCAAATGTGTGTCAATGATAAGCGCAGCTTCAATATCGTATCTAGCATCGGGAATGACAAGAAATATTGCGGTTGTTAACTTATGACATGAGAGCTGGGCACAACGTATCACCGACGAAGCAAGCATTGGCAAGGCGAGGATAACAAGGCGAGCTTCCGTCCAAACTTACCAGAGCAACAAGTTCCCGAGTCATGGCATGCAACATGTACACAAGTCTCGACGGGACTGGCGCGAACCAGCAACGTTGGCCCGCCAGACCCGTGCAATCGGGGAGAACTCTTACGGAGCGCTCTGCGGCGTGTTGTTGTCACGGGTGGCTACGCTGACTGCACCGGCAACGTCAGTGGTCTAGACTGAGATGTTCAAGGGGGTAAAACACCGGTGGCTCCAATGCGTCGGCCCGCCATCGAAGCTCGAGAACTGTGAGTTTACCAAGCTGCTGACGAACAAGCGAGAGGAGGGGGTGCATCTTTGTCATGGTTGCATGTGGAGATGTGTGAATTGTGCATGCTGACAGACTTGTCAGCGAGTTATGAGGCTTGTGTTTTGGGGTCGCGTAGTCAATCGACTCGCTGGCTTCAATTCGCAACGCGCCCATGCGGCGCGCCTGAAGCGTTTCGGATCACCATTGACCTACAAAGTGGTTCTTGTTACGGTGCTGAAACTATCACATTTGCGTTGAAGGTTGAGGAACGTCGGTTGGGTCTGGCGAAGCGGGATGAGAGCAGATGCGTCAACGACATCCAAGTCGACTATGTTGCCAATGTTGAGGCAATATTTTAGGTGTTCAAAGCGGAAGCAATCATTATTAGAAGAACGGGCGCCAGAAGCTCGGGGTTTTGCGTCTCGGTAGTTAGAACCCACTCCTTGGTTGCTTGAAATTTCCGAGTGTACACCGTCATAGCCACCCCACAAACAAGAAAGATCATCTGCAAAATGACCACACTGTTGATCTTTCCTGCGTATCTTGATGTGAGAATACACTTTGCAACATGCGGCATCATACACAAGGCGCAGCTTAGTCCGCGGTGTTCGAGTAGGACGAGCAGTTCGCGACAGCAACGTAAATCGGCTCGAAAATGCTAAGCATCAAGTTATCAAGCATGTCTTTAACAGGCTTGCCTTTACTCATCCGAGGTTTAATGACAGGGCTGATTCTCTGGCAGGCTGTTCTTGCGTTGGCGCGCCAATTTTGAGCACCTTACGCTAGCTTTCAGACCCATTTGCCACAAGAAATCTACCGCCGGTTTCTTCTTGCGCTTAATTTCTATTCTATGGGGTGGCTGCTTCATCATGATCGGTGATAAGGGATGTGGCAAACTTACTGTCGCGCAACTGCCATTCGCACTCGCACTCGCACTGATTGAAGTACCTCATCATGTAGCATTCCTAATGAATTTGGGCCCTGGCCTGAGATCTCCAGTGCCTCATAGCACTGAAAGTGCGGGGTGTCAGCTTTCTCACAAATATCCTGCTCAATCTGCGTCACCTCGCATTTGACACGAGAGAACTCTCGAGCTACAAATGCTATGTCAACGACAAAATGTTTAACTTTAAATTTATTTAATATTCTTGTGGCCCCATGTTGAGAGCATCGAGCGGCATTGCTGTAATGGCAAATTTATGGTCGCCCCACAGCTCCTTCGTCGCCATCATCAGCGGCGAACCAGACTCTGCAAAATGGCCAGATCGCCAGGGCTTTTTTTTATTGAATCAAAGGATCGTCTATCAAGTTAACTTCGATGTCTGCAAGGCGATATCAGACGACCTATTCGATCTCCTACTAGAGTTGGCAGAGTCCGCTGAAGTAGATGTGCTTGGCACCAAATATGACAGAATGAGATCGCCTAATTGAGATGTGTTCATCCTGTATTCTACTTACTATATCCTATGCAAGGCCCAGAAAGTCATGTTGATCCTTCTTGTCTCCGACGCGGCAATAATACCTTGATCAGTTGATGATCGATATCGGGGTTGATTCGGTTTTGGAACACTCTAAAACTACAGAATATCACACAAGACGGCAACGGCAGCAGGAGAGTGAGTTCAACCGAGGTGAGCGTTTTCGGTGGGCGCGCCAACAGGCTGGATAAGGGGAAACATGGGCCGCGAGATCAACAGGGGGACGAAGGCTAGGGATCAAGGGACGAAACAAGAGATTCAAAGGGATCAGAGTCTCGGAAAAACGAACTTGCAGCAGCGCAGGTGGAGAGGGGTTTTGTTTAGTCTACAGGCGTCTGGCGACAGGGGTGGGATAAACAAGGGGTGCAGGCTCGAGGCCGAGAGGAAGGCCAGAACCGAGAGCATGATACACAGCGGCGATAGCGGACATCTCGAAGGAACAGGGAGACGAGGAGAGGCAAGATAGGGTGTCAACGAGCTTCAGAGGCAGCAGGTTCGTCGAATTCGGATCGTCGGTGATCGTCGTAGGCCGCCAGGACGTCGCCAATCGACTCGCCATCGTCGTCCTCTTCACCATTGTCCGCTTGCATCGCCGGCGTGCTTGCCTCGTCGGCCGTCACGCTCTCCTCGCGGACCGCTACGCGCTTGACGGTGCTCAGCAGCGGTGGCGCAGCTACGGCTCCACCAATTTGCCTGGGCGGCGTGACAATGTCAACGTCCTCCTCCTCGGGGATGATACTGACGTTGCCCACGGCATCGGTGTACCGCAACAAGCCGTCCGCACCGCGCTGCACCGAATCGCGCGCGTCGCCACCACCAACATCTTCGTCGCCGTCGCGAGCAGCGACCTGCCACTCGTCCATGTCGGCATCGGCATCAGATACGCCTGCGCTTCGGTCGTCGATGAGTTCGCTCGTGCGGTCGCTGACGGTGTCGGCGACGGGCTCGACACTCGCACTCGTCCGCCGCACGCGCTCCGAGTCGAGGCTGTCCGTCCGCTGGCGTTTACGCTCGTGGCCGTGGCCGTGGTGCGTTTGCGAGTGAGAGTCGAACGGGTTCTCCTCGCTCTCAACGTCCGCATCAGCCTCGACGTACTCATCGACCTCGGCCTCGAGACTTGACCGCTTCGTCCCGCTACGTTCGTGGTCGTAGTCGTACACGCTCGCGGTGCGGTTGCTCCGTTTCGTCTCGCGGTCGTCCTCGGGGCCGTCGCGTTCGGACGACGAGCGTTTTACGCCAGTCGACACGGGTTTGGACTCGATTGTCACGGCGGGAGCTAACGGTGCCGGTGCCAGTGCCATCCCCCGAGTCTGCAGAAAAGAATGAGCAAGTCCGTCTGCATCAACGCTGAGATATCGCGAAAGACGTACCTCATCCTTCCGCTGGGCCGATGCGCCAGCCGCACGCGCAATCGAGTCGTCTACACCAGTACTCCTCCACATCTCGCGCACACAGATCCCACAAAAGCACGTCATACCATTCCCAGGCTCGCCAGTCGCGCCGCCGCCGCTACCGCTCTGCTCGGTCTGCCATAGTACCGCAATGGCCTCCCGAAATACGCGGTCGAGCGCACCGCGCGTATCAGGCGCCGCAAACTCGCCACCGCTGCAGTCGGGGCCAAAGACAGCCTCGACGCGCGGGACCCAGGGAACGACGCGCGTCACAAGTGCGCCAAGCGGCTCCGGGCTCGGCGTCGGTGTCGTCGCCGCCGTGACGAGACTCTCCGCCGTACCCGGGCTCGGCGGGCTCTCGCTCCGTTCCCGCTACTACCGCTGCTGGCCGTCGAGTGGCTGCCCGCCGACATCGTATTCGATGGCGTCCTCGTATGCTTATGCGCATGCGCATGCTGGTGATCGTGACGCTCGTGACATTCGTGATGATGATGGTGGTGGTGGTGGTGTGGCTTGGGCTTCACGACCGCGCGCCAGCTGCGCTGCTCGCCGAGCCGCGCAAGGACCCACTCCGCAAGGCCGCGCTCACCATCGAGCGCGCTAGGCTCCTCACGCACCATGGCCCGCACGCGCGCCTGCGCCCGTTCGAGGTTACCGCCGCACGAGAGCCACACGAGGCGGCGAACGAGGTTCTGCAGCGCAGGCAGCACGACGCCGCGCAGGCTTGTCGCGTGCGCGCGGTTGAGCGCGTGTGCGAGTGTGACCGTTGGAATGCGGTCGTGCGCGTGTACTGTGTTGGGTCGCGGTGCGGACGTGGCGGACGGGGAGGGATTAATGGCCGATGCCTGTTGGCGCGAGAGGATACTCAGCGAGGATGCGGCTGCGGACTGGATGAGCCGCTCGTCGTCGTATGGCGCTGTCCAGACACCGTCAAGGATGCGCTGTCGTGCCC
Organism: Auriculariales sp. MPI-PUGE-AT-0066; assembly: GCA_020744175.1. Lineage (NCBI taxonomy): Eukaryota > Fungi > Basidiomycota > Agaricomycetes > Auriculariales > Auriculariales sp. MPI-PUGE-AT-0066. Next base: position 16,221 of record JAGTJP010000111.1, read on the forward strand.
ACTCGCCCAGCGCAAGCTCTCGTGCATGCTGCTCCTCGGCGTAGTTGGCCACATTTTCGGAATCGGATTCCTCTTGAGAAAGCCGATATCAGCCATAACGTCGTTATCAACCGTTGCATGCACGCACCTTGGACATCATCCCACACCTCCTCCTCCAGCTCCTCCTCAAACGCACTCTCATCCATCATCATCATCTCCTCCTCTTCCTCCTCATCCAACAACCGATCTCCACTACTCTTCACCGTCACCGTTTGAAAATGAGCAGGCGTCGGGACATGGTGCACTGGGTACGCCTGCACGCCGCTCAGCCCAGTCTGAGTATGCGATGGGACGAGCGGTTGACGCGCATCGCGATGCTGCTCCGGCGGCGGCAGCGGAACCGTCTGCATGCGCGGGGCCTCCTCCTCCTCCACCTCAGGCTCGGGCTTAGACTCATCCCGGCCGTGTAGGCGCTGCGGCACGACATCGTTCTGCGGACCAAACGGGTTACGTTTGCCCGTGACGCGCTCGATGCGCGCCACCTCGGCGTCCGGCAAACCCACCCAGTCCATTGCGTCGTCGCCAAAGTTCGGTTTCACGCCTGTGTCCGTGTCGTTGAGGAGTTCGGCGAAGAGCGCGCTGTACGGCTCTGACTCTGGCTCGGCAGGCACCTCGATGGGTGCAGGCAGGAGCGTCATCCCGCCCGTGCCGTCCTCAGATTCGGCGGCATTGGCACGCTGGAGCTTGTCCCATAAAGCCTCACCCTCGGACTCGGGCTCGAGCTCGTCCTCATCGATGCGCGTCGCGGTCATATCCACATCACGTGGCGTAATCACCTGCACCTCTTCCATATCCGCCTCATCGTCCTCTTGCGTCTGTTCCTGTTCCCGTTCCTGTTCCAGCTCGCGTTCTCGCTGCTGCTGTTCCTCCTACACCACCCAAAAAAATCCATCAGTCCTAATCCACAACAAAAAAAAAAACCCCCCAAGAGCAGAGCACAACGCACCCATTCGGTCCGTTCCCGCTCGCGCTTTCTCGACTGTTCCTCCTCCCACCGTCTGCGTTCCGTCTCGCGCCACAACCTCTCCCGTTCGCGCTCGCGATCCCGATCGGCCATCCTCGCACGCCTGCGACGCCGTTCGGCCTCTTCCTCGGTATAACGGCCCGCACGCACGACGTTATCGAGCCATTCGCGGTAACGCGTGCCACGCGAGAGCCAGACGCGTTCCTGGGCCATTTGCGCGAGCGAGGCGAGGTCGCCTTCGGCGAATTCTGCGTGTGGGACCGTTCGTTAGGTGCGACAATCGAGCAAGAGGGGGGGGGGGGGACAAGTACCTTCGTATGCGTCGATCTGGGCACGTAGGTCGCCTGGACAATAAGGCCACTGTGGTGGTCCGCCAAGCGTCGATAACAGCGATCTAATACAAATAAGCTACATCGTTTGTTATAGATGGAAAAAGAAGACGTACCGCTTGACGGCTGCGCTGTTCGTGCTCGAGCCGGCCTCGCAAGCTTCGAAGACACCCGCGATGGCAGCGGTCCTGCACGACGCACACGTATTCCATACCCTAAACCCGAACTGCATAAGCTTTTTTTTTCACACAAAAAGTACAACCAGCCAACGAAACATACCTCAAAGTGCCTTCGGCTGGGTACACCGCGTACCCGTTCCAATTGCGCAAGGTATCGGGCAGGTCTGTATACATAACAGCGAACATGAGATGAGCAAAACCACCACCTCCAACTACACAACGCAAGAAACAGACGAGACGTACCCTTCTTGGCACCGACGGCACACCAGCCCGACAGACCCAACGTCTCGGAGCCACACCAGCCAAGTGCGAGCGTCGGCGACGCGCTCGGGTTCATCTTGAGCGTCGGGTGCTCGTCCTCGTTCTCGCACACGATGGGCTCGTACGGAGATTTGTTGTTTACCTGTTTCTGGGCGGGTCAATCGACATGGCAGAAGGAATGGGACCAAGTGATTACGGACCTGGCTGCCTTCGCGCAGACATACGGCGCATGTTGCCTCGGTACGGATGTGGTCTTTGCAACATAGGACGAACCCTAACCCCGTGCTCGGAAGCCACGAGCGTAGTCTGCACGTTGGTAAGCATTTTTTTTTCGCTCCAAGTTTCTCACAGCAGCAGCAACCGACGTACTTGTGATTGAGGATGTTGGCGGGCGGGACGATCTGGTGGGCGAGGTGGGGTTCGGGATAATAATACCCGCGTTGGGGACGTTGGGTGAGGGCTAGCGGACGGTTGACGAGACATGGGACGCAGTAGAATTGGGTGGTGAGCGTGACAAAGGTGTGTGCGGATGGATCGGTGCGCGGCGAGATTTGTGGCGCGTTGGCGCGATTGTTGGCTGCACAAGGAGCGAGAGATTAGCACACGGGCGAGATTTCCCAACCCGCGAGGAGCGAAGTTGACTGACTGTGCTCATGGGCGTGGAGGTGGAGCCATTGGGCGTAGTGGAAACCAAAGGCGTCGTATGGGTCGATGAGCTGGTGCGCTCGCGTCCACACCTCATGGTCCTCGACTGCGCAACAGCCCGTTAACATGTAATGCGATTTGGCATAGAGAGACGATGCGCACGAGCACGACCCCAGGACTGGCAGACAGAGTACATGACATAGGCGAGGTTGCCGATTCTGAGACCACGGAATACCTGTGACGTAGACCACGGGGTCGGTAAGCGTTCGCGCCGCGATTCAAAACGGGGAGCAGCGACGAGACTGACCTCATTGGAATGAGCGAGTTGCGGGTCTTCGTCCCAGGGCGAGTAGAACGCGGGAGAGTGCACGGCGGCGTCGAGGAGCGCCGTGAGCACAAGTCTAGCATGATGTGGCGGCGGAAACGGATCGTGGCACGGACAACGAACGAGGTCAGCATCGCGCGGAGGTGGACGACGGTGACGCACTGGATCACCTCGCGCGGCAGTCGGGCAAGGTTGCGCGCTCGTCGCTTCGTCTGTCGTCGGTCTAGCATCGCACTTTGCTCGTGCACGTCGGCCGTCATCGCGTTATTCCCACCACCACCGCTACCCACACCTCCACCACCACCACCACCACCACCACCTACACCAACTGCGGCTGCTATTATGCTATCTATTGTGACACCCGACAACGCGCCGTGTGCGAGCGCAAGTTAAAGTCGACGGGGCGGGAGATGCGTGACGTTTTCGCGTCACTCCGCTCTATAGCTCGGGAACGCGGAAAGAGGAGGCACACCGCGAACACGAGATGGGATCAACCCCCCTTCCCCTTCCAAACTCCGAACACCCCGCGTTGATCCGAGTCATCGCCCGATTGAGCAAAGATTTGCGCGTTTGGACCCCTCTCACCCCACCGGCTGACCGAAACAACTGCCCCAAAGTCTCACGCTGGTCGCCGCCAATGCCAGAGTGGGGAGGTGCTGGTTGTTTTCCGGACGCCGACGTGGTCGAGACATGAGACGCCCTGGGGAGAGCCCGCGGATAAGGTTGCAGCCGCCCATTCCCCAACCCCTTGCACGGCCTGAAAGCTTGATTCACAAAAGTCTCCTGAGTCGCGACTGTAAGAGCTGAGTCACCATGCGGTGTCCCCGTAACCGTGTTGTACAAAAGAGCACCCTTGGGTACTTCCATATCCTTGACGATGTGCACAAGTGAATCCTGTGTCCTCACTGTTTCATGACGAAGTCTAAGCTATAGCTGGCCCTGGTCCCTGGTGGGAGTGTTCGCTCCACTCCATGCATCCGACGTCGATACCCTGCCGCCCTCGTGGGAAGCTTAAATACAACTAGCATTGAGGCCCACCCCACGCCGATCCCCAATGCTGAGTTTATTAAGCGGGTGAGAGGGCCAGATCGCAAAGGTTACCTGAGTACGATGAAGATTTGAACAACGTCAAAACGAGGTTTGCCCTTTGCATTATCAAGCTCGAATGCATGAATACCTCACAGCTCAAGTCTATCATATTCCAAAACTTAGTTTCTGAGATAATCTTCAGACGATCGTTGAAAGCAAATGGCGGTAGCTTTACAGATAGCGAGATCCGGCTATATGCATCACTGGCGACCTCATCTCCGACATGAACCCGATCTCGGGCCTACAGGTCTACAAGTACATTCACATCCATCACCACCACCGACGCCTAATTCCACGCAGAATCCCCAGTTTCACCGTTTTGTTCAGCTCATCCAAACCCCACAGCAACTTGATTTCCTGCGGAGACGCCGTACAAAACGGGCAACGAGTCGCACGGGACACACCAGCCAGTCCACCAGCACCGCGCAGCCACGAGCCCACGGCGCGGGTCATGCGCACCGTCACGCTCCCTGTGTGTCCGTGTCAGCTGCCCGTTCCTGCACCTTGTCCTCCTACCACCACCACCGATACACCAACCAACACGCAGACATGAGCAGCGCAGCCCGTGCGTCCCCACGTCCCTCCTCACCTTCACCGCGCAGCTACTCACACACTCACACGCTCACGCTCACAGTCGAACACCTCGCCTCTCGCCAACCCGCGAACGACCTCCACATCGACCCATCCGCCGCCAACGCCAAAGTCAACCCAGCGATACCCAGCGGGCCCATCAGTCCGCGCAGTGCGCGATCGCCTAAAGGTCAGTCTTTCGCTTTCGCTGTCGGACATGTCTCGTGTTCGTGTTCGAGCCTGAGTCGTAAGCATACTCGGTTTAGCGCCGCGACCGTGCTGACCGTTAGTCACGTTCACGAGATTCGAGACCCTTTCCCCTATTCTAAGTATATACCTCTCGTTGGTGATGACGTTGTTGCACGCACACACAACGTCCGGCTACTTGGAGAGAGAGACGCGCTCACCTCGCTCCCGCTCTTGAACAGAATTTCTCTTTCCTCCAGCAGCATACTTCGACAAAGCTTTACCATGCCCGATCCTACTTCTCCTCCTCCTCCTCCTCCTCCTCATCTGGCTAGTCTCTATGTTCGCATCCCTCAACCAACCCCAACACCGCGCCTTTCGTATCCTTCCCATCAACACGTCCTTCCTTCGTCGCTAAGACCGAGCTAACTCTCTCCACCTCCCTGACAGGCGCATCGATCACCTTCTCCGACGGGACGACCGTGCACGTCCCACCAAGCGCGGAACACTTGATGGCTGGCGCGAACGGGCTTTCCGTCGAGCATTCGCAGGGCAGCGTTCGATGTGAGTTCTTCCTTCTTTCTTTCTTCTTTGTCTCGTTGTTTCGTTGCGCCGTCTGGTTTCCTGAGCTATCACTGTCCCGCTATGTCATTCGCAGTGGGTTTCTTCTCCGGGTCTTCGTCCCCGATCCTATGGATTCTGCATCTCGTTCTCGATTCTGCATCTCGTTCCCGGTCCTGGCTCGTGGAAAAGACATCGACAGCAAAAAACCGCTTCGTAACATCTCGTTGCCACTATCCATTTCCAGACCACCGTCGCTATCCCTAACCATAGACAGCTCGCTGTAGCTCCTCCGTGCCGGTATCCGGTACCCTCGAGCTCATATACTCGATGAGTCTCTCTATGTGGCTCCCGGCTACCCGCTTCAAGACGATGGATAGTCGTCGTCACTGTCTGCGGACTGGGCCCCATGAACCACTCTCGAAGTAGTTCGTAGGTGTTCGACTAAAGGACTCGATCGCTTGGACTCTGCACCGTAGTCATGACCTCCGCACAATTGCCAAGGTTGGCTGACATATTTTCGCTTTTTGCAGCACCCACGAGCCCGCGTTCTGCGACCGCCGCGAAATACAAAGGCATGCCAACGGAGGAGAAGAAGGATTGAATCAGCCAGAAGCGATGCTCGCAATCGACTTTTCGAATCAAAGCGAGTCTTCCGCAGGCTGTAATGACGAAACGGGGAACCGGCGCATTTGCACTGATTGGAACGACGTATCGTGTACGACTAGGATCGTAGGTGTAATCTGCTCAGTGTCCTTGATTGAACACGGCTGCAAATCTGAAACAAAACCTTTTCACATCTGTGTCTTTCACGAGTTGTGGCATAGCATCAGACGAACGTGATGATTGTGTGAAGAAACACGCGAAGATTCCAGTACTCAATGCTCTCCTCAGATCATTTCCTAAGATTACTGTTCGATCTTGTAGTGTCAAAGTCAGCTTCGTCGATTGTGGGTACCAGGATGGAGCACGGGCATGTCCTGAGATGGAGCTCGACGCCGTATGACATTCGTGATGATTGTTGACAACGTGTTCAATGAGCTCGGCCCCGTTGGCCATACATACACCTTCAACTCGAGCACGCTTCGTGGGCGGCTCGCCGCTCGGGACTTTGCGTTACCTGTCTAGACCCTATCGCTATCTTCATCGGGAATCCTCCTGATCTCGACTTCTCGGTCTTGATTTCCGACAGTTCGCAGTCATGGAGCGATTACCCATCGAGATCGTGACATACATCTTGGAGACAGCAGCGTACATGCTACGCGCTACCGATCGCGGCGCCGTGGTCAACCTCGCCCTTACATCATCCTTCAGCTATAGCACCGTAGCTCCGATACTGTACGAACGCGTCGTCATCGCGGATGTCAATTACGCTGCCTTCTCAGTGTTGCTCGCGAATGGGCCACTTGCCGCTAAGGTGTTGCAGTACACCCGCTTCATTTGCGTGCCACCGAACCGCGAAGAAGTTCTGTTCTCCGCAGCACACTTGTTCCCCAACGTGAGCGCAGTCTACGGCTCGCAGAGTGTATGGGAGGATATTGTCGCTGCGCAGGCACAGAGTTCCGTTGCCATCGTAAATGACCTGCGTGCCTGGTACATCGGCTTCAAGGCGAGGGCTTGCCAACCAAATCTCAGCATCGTCACTAGGCTGCACACATTCTTTCCGTGTTCTTCAAAAGACCGCCGCGGTCTTCCACGCGACATCGCCGAACAGATACAACACATTCTCGAGGTGCTCCCGTCTCTGACCCATCTCGGGTTCAGTCACGTCAACCCGGAATCTCCTATCGAAAACGCGGAATCAAAAGATCTTGAGATCTATGATACGGTCATGCGGACGGTGGTTGCCAGCAAAGAGTCCCGTCTTCAGGTGGTAGCGCTCAGAATCACCGGTTGGGCAGCCACATGTCTGGAAGCGTTTGTTCGCATCGCTCGAGATATAGATGAAGCCGGCTCCATGTTAGAAGTACGCATCTGGGTTGACAGCAGAGAGATTACCACGTGGCAGACAGAAGTCGATGCAATGGTCGAGGACTCGCGGAAAGAACGTTCAATCTGGACGGAGGCCCAGGCGTTGAGTTACTATGTCCCTGATGTGACAACTTGAGGGTTTTAAATCACTCGGCACATATTACGAAACGCTTGAGCTGTATTCCTAGATCTACTTATTGAAAAATATTGTGCCAAATATCGAACAGCCAACACGAGTGAACTCGAGCGTCGATTGCTATCTCTCATTCGCACCGACCCCCATAGACGGCGGGCGGGGTTTGCGTGAACTGCGAGGATCTATTTCCCGGCTCTTTAAAAGCCCATCCAGAGCGCTAGATCGCAACTAAGACCGGCGCTCGACCGTGACAATCCATGTGAGGAGATGATCGCCATCGGTGCCCTATCAGTATGTGGCCATCATGACCTTGCTCAATAGTAGTCCATGCACTAACTCCTGTTGAATAGGACACAGGAGTGCGCGCTTGCGTCGGAAAACGGTATGCAGAAATGGAAGTGTTGATGACGATCTCTGTTGTGTAACGCAACTACCGCGTCCTCCTTCATGACAGCGCGACAGAGGGATAGATGTGGCGGTAAGCCGTAATTTATGCAACCAAAAGTATAATTAATAGCTCTGCTCGAGTCTCATCGAAGTCAAAATCGTCATCATAATCCCCTCAGCTGAGCAGCCGTCGCCACTAACCCATTAAAGGCTTGATAATCGAATTTGTGCGGTAGCGAATCCGAAAATGGACCAGCTCTTTCCGCAGCCCATGAGCGATCAAAGTATATTAATTAATACTTTGAGGTGTGATTCGATCTGGAGGTGGCTGTTTCCAAGAGTGCTGCTCGGGACTTTGCGTGGCTTGTCTCAGCTCCAGGTTGTTCCATCTCCATCCCGCGCCTACTACTCTGACCATCGTTTTGTCCTGTCACCACTCATGGAAAAGCTTCCAATCGAACTCATGATACATATCTTCCAGACTGCCGCGTACATGTTCCGCTCGACCGAGCGTGGCACAGTCGTGAAGCTCGCCCTTACAGCTTCTTTCGTCTACGACACTATTGCGCCTATTCTCTACGAGCGCCTCGTTGTCACACATAGAAACCAGGGTGCTGTATCCATGCTAGCGCAGACAGGTGCGGTTAGTTTTCTGGAGCACGTTCGCTTCCTATGGACCGGACCCGATCGCATCGGGATCCCAAGGTCAGTGGCGGAATTACTGCTCAGAGCGACTGCGGTCTATGGCTCAATGGATGTCTGGGATGAAATCGCCGCTGTGCAGGCTCGGGCGGGCGTTGCAATCGCGAGCGATGTACACCTGTGGAACGTTGATTTGCCCGTTGATCTGAAGGAGATCCAAAAGTCACATCTCCGCAGCCTAACACGAGTGCACAGTTTCATTCCCCAGTCTGGGCATGACAGCATGTTCTCTGACTTCTCTCGCGATGCGGCTGGATGGACCCATCACTTGCTCGAACTGCTCCCATCTCTAACGGCTCTTGGTTTTAGCCATGTCAACCCTATTTCAGAAGACCAAGTCGAGGACGCATATTCAAAAGATCTTGAGGCATTTGAGACCATCATACGGACGGTAAAGGCCACTCGGGAGCCATGCGTGCAGGTGGTTGCACTCAGGATTACGGGAGAAGCGGCGGCGTGGCTGGATGCCTATATCCGCATCGTTCGAGACATGGACGACGATTGGGCCATGCAGCATATGCGCATCTGGGTCGACAAAAGAGATATATTTGACTGGTCGGCTGAAGTCCGGTTGGTGGGCGAGGACGCAAACAAGGAGCGCTCGATCTGGACGGAGGCCAAGCAGTTGGATTGGTATCGCGAAGCATCTTGCAAACCAACCTTAGAAACTGGAATTTGAAGCAAAATCCACGATACTTTATGCCCTCCAGCCGAGTAAAATCATGGGCTGGAATATAAACGACAGTGGAAAAGACACCACGCTTGCAATGGTGCCATCTGAGTAATCTTCGGTCTGAGTGAATCACTTTCTGCAATACGACGTGTGCAATAATAGAGGAAAAGATAAGCAATCATAGTAGAAAATAAAACAATAAATTTCCAACATAGTTATATCAGTTGCCGGAGGTGGCGCCTCGCTGGTCGCCAATCTTGTACTTACAGACTGATGTGTTGCTCGCCTGTCATTCATGGATCGCAAGCCATCCATCAAATTGTTGACGGTGAGTCCTACACGCTGCATCTCCGAGAGCAAGGCCTGAACACTGGGTCCTTGTTCCCGCACACCACTAGCGCTTCTCGGAGGCGATGACATTTCGTCGCTCGCGTGATGCGGACAAGCGTTGCCCAGCGATGACTACGCCGAAGGGGACTGGAGGAGGAGAGTGTGGGGAGAAATAGTGATGAGCAAAGCTGAGACTGACAAGTGGTCGAATTCTATCCTACAAAAGGGGAGCCAGAGGCTCTAGTTTATATACAAAATGGGAGCTAGTATGTGACCTATATGTGCTGACTGAAAAGTAATGCTATATGACCGTGTAAGGGTATGCGCGGCCCGAGGGGTAATCGCACATGACTGTACGTGGTACGCGTGGCCCTTCGGCATCTCGTATGGGGAAATGAACTGCATATGTGATAGAGAAACATGACTAAAAAGGGGTGCATGTGAAAAAGAACCAGGCCCCGAGGTCCGTGATCATCGGACGGGACTCCGTGGTCACGGATCCGACGGGATTCATCGGGATACAGCCGAAAAATAGAGATTCCATGTCATTACCCCCCTTCTAGGCTGGATCCTCAAATGGCCATCTTGGAAAGTTCGCTTTCGGTTGAGATTGAGGTATCAATGGGTTGAGTATCATCGAAAATTCTCTTGGTGAAGAACATCTTCATGAAGTCGCTCATTTCCCAAGTCAGGGCTCTAAGTTCCGTTTGAGGCAATCCTAGATCTCCTGGTACCGTTCGTGGTTCTTTGTCCCGTTCGTGACTGGACGAGTCTGACTCATAATCGGAGTCTTCAATGATTGGGATGAGACTTCGAATCAGGGCAGGTGGTTTGGGTTTTCCAGGATTCTTGAGGTGGAAGTTCTCGATTGCTTCAGGTGCGTCTAGCATTGACCTAGAGAGCCATTCGTCCTTTTCTGCAGTAGAACTCTTGAAATGTACCAAGTATTGGAATCCTTTTCCTTTGCGTCGGATATCCAGTACTTCTTCAACTTCTCTAAGGGATTGTCCTTGTTCATCCACAAGTTCATCGCCATCTTCGTCGAAGATTTTGTCTGGCTCTTGTGGATCTTCTTGGTGCGGGGCCCTTGGTGGAGTATATCTAGTCAAGTATTGTTCATTCTGAACAGGGTGTATACTAGACCATCTCTTGGGTAACTCCAATTTGTAAGCACCATTTCCTACTACTTCAAGAACTTTGAAGGGGCCAAATCTGTGTTGATCCAGTTTCTTGGTAGATCGGGTTGTCTTCAGATTTGTGGCTTCGAGCATGACAAGGTCTCCTTGTACAAAGTTTTCTGACTCTCGTTTGTTGCTGTCGTGCTGTTCCTTGGCATGTTGAGAAGTAATTCTCAGAGATGCTTGGGCGTCTTCCCATGTTTGATGTAACCTCTGTGCGAACTCAGCAGCAGATTCGTTTTTTGAAGGCCTTCGAGCCATGAATCCTAGGTAGGGGTCTCGTCCTAGATTTAGATAATATGCTGAATATCCGGTTGAAGTGGACTTGGCATTGTTCAGAGCGGTTTGAGCCATTGGAAGCCAGTCAGACCAATCATTCTGTTGGTGATTTACCCAGTGACGTAGATAAATTTCCATAGCGTGATTCTTTGCTTCTGCTTGGCCGTTGGTCTGAGGGTGATAAGGGGTGGAGGGGTTGAGCGTGATCCCGGGCAGGCTGGCTAGTTCTTTGGTGAACTCTGCGACGAATTGCGTTCCTCTATCAGAGATGATCTTTCTTGGGATTCCCCAGTAGGTGAACATTTTCTCGAAGAAGAGTTTAGCTAGTCCTTTGGCCGAAATGTCTGTGGTGCAGGGCAGGAACATTGCATATTTGGTGAGGATGTCTACGATGGTGCAGACTGCATTGTATCCTTTCGACTCTGGCAGTGGTCCTACAAAGTCTACTGAAATGGTATGCCATGGATGGATTGGTGGCTCGTGAGGATGAAGGGGGTTGGACGTTGCCTGATTTCTGGGCTTGTTTCTTTGGCATGAGGGGCAGGCTCTGACGTATCTGTGTACGTATCCTGCGATTCCTGGCCACCAGAATTGCCTCTGAATGAGTTCTTGAGTTGCATGTCTTCCTCTATGTCCAGCCAATGGTGCATCATGATGTGCTCTTGTAATCTTGTCTCGCAGCTCTTTGTGTCTGGGGACATAGATCAAGTCTTTGTACCAAAGCACTCCATCTTCAGTCTTGAAGTTCGGATCTTTCGTTTCTAGTCCTTTCTTGACTCGATCGTCCAAGTTTGACTGAAATTTCACGATCTCGGTACGGACTTCTAGCTCTTCCTGAGTAAGAAGTTCTCGTATGGACTCGCCGATTTCGTTCGTTGGTTCTGGTTCGAAACGATTTGGTGGTAACAGAGTTTCCAGGGTATAGCTATCTACTCCCTCTGTAGGCGTGTCCTTACGAGACAGTATGTCTGCGATAAGATTCAAACGTCCTGGGTGGTGTGATAGTATGAAGTCGTATTCAGAAAGTTCAGATAGCCATCTGCACTGACACCTGTTCAGTTTCTGGGTTTCTCTGAAGTATTCCAGATTTTTGTGATCTGTCCAAACTTTGAACTGAGGTCCATTTCTAAGGTATTGCTTCCAATGGTCAAGTGCCATCATGATTGCGAGCATTTCCTTGTCGTAGATTTGGTAATTCCTCTCAGCAGGGTTCAAAGTCTTGGAAAAGAATGCGACTGGTTGTGGTCTTCTGTCAACCATTTGATGCAGTACAGCGCCGACTGCGTAGTCCGAAGCGTCTGTTTCTAGCCTGAAGGGTAGTTCCGGGTTAGGGATTTTGAGTACCACTTCGTTGCTGATAAGCTCTTTCAGCGTTCTGAATGCAGAGTCTTGTTCGGTGTCCCATTTGAACATGACACCTTTCTTTGTGAGATGATTGAACGGTAAAGTTATCTCAGCAAAGTTGGGTATGAATGAGCGATAGAAGTTGCAAAATTGCATAAAGCTTCGCACTTCCATGAGAGTGCTAGGCGTCTTCCAGTTTTGTACAGCGGAGACTTTCTCTGGATCCATCTTGACTTCTCCTCCTCCAATGATGAGACCTAAGAAATTGATGCTACTTTTCTCGAAGTCGCATTTCTCGAGTTTGAGGAAGAGTTTGTTCTCGCGGAAGCGTTCCAACATTTCGCGAGTCTCTTTTCTGAGGGATTCCAGATTGTCTGAGAAGAGCAGACAGTCATCCATGTACACGATCATGAGGTTTCCGTTGATTTTGTCTCGAAAGATTCCGTCCATGATTCGTTGAAAGGTGGCGGGGGCGTTGGTCATTCCGAAGAACATGACTACCGGTTCGAAGACACCAAACTTGGTGGTAAAGGCGGCTTTCCATTGATCTCCATCTCTAATTCTGACGTTGTTGAATGCCCATCGAACGTCGAATTTTGAGAAGTATTTGGCGTTTTGGATCTTGGAAATAACGTCTGTGATTAGAGGTAGTGGGTGAACATCTCTAATGGTCCATTCGTTAAGTCTTCGGTAGTCTTGTACTGGTCGGAGGGTTCCATCCTTTTTCTTGACAAAGAAGAATGGTGCAGCGACAGGACAGTTTCCTTGCTTGGAAGGTCGGATTCGTCCGTTCTTCATGTTTTCTTCGATGAACAGCTTCAAGGTAACTTCTTCCTGCGGGTTGAGAGCATAGATTTTTCCTCGAAGCTTTGCTTGTTTTTCCCATCCTTCTTTGAGATTGATTTCATGGTCCGTATCTCGAGAGGGAGGGAGTTCATCGAATTTCTGCGGGTTGAAGACGTCCGCGAAATCTTGATATGGTGTTGGGATACCTAGTTCAGTAGATGACCTGATGAGGTCGTCGTCTTCTGCTTTTTCTAGGATTTGTTGATGTATGTACTCGTCTTCTGGTTGAATATCCGAATCCACTTTGTGACTAGTGATCTCCTGAGATTCTAACCGGCGAATGAACTGCTCTTGTTCATCTTGTTCAGAAGACGACATGATTTCTAATCTCCTGATGGAAGCCTCTACCAATTCGTGTTCAGAAGATATCGACTCGATACTTCCGATACGATTGGTTGTCACGTTGCACGAGGCGGGGCAACGACTAAATTGCAGTGTCTTCTTCTGATAGTCTGGCACAGGGTTGTGCTTGGAGTGCCAGTCGTATCCGACGAAGACGTTGTGGGGGCCTCCTAGTTTCGCAACTTGGAGGGTAATATTCTCTTCGTGTATTACTTCGCCTTTGTCATTCAGTACATCCATCTTGAGTTGGACCGCTTCTTTGACATACCCCGCGACGGTACCGTCGGCGTTTTTGACGAGGTAAGGCTTTTCTAACACTTGAGTCTGTAGTTTATGCATTCTGACAAAGTCTTTGTCTATGGTAGTGCGAGTGCATCCTGAGTCCAGCAGGGTGCGGATCTTCATTACTTCGTTGGTATCTCTAGTGGTGTAACGAGCGTTTAAGTCCATGCACATATCTCCAGATCCACGAATGAATGCACTTCGTAATTGGAGAATTTCACGCGGTACTTCCTGGTTGGGCGGGATTTTTGGGAGTGAAGCTAATTCAATTGACAAATCAGGTTCGTTCGTAAGGGATCTAGCTCTTGAGAGAGGGGGCGTGGGTTCCTCTAGAGCAATCAAAAATCCTCTGGTGAAGGAGAGCGTCTTGACTGCTCTTCTTCCTGGCGTTCTGCTTCTTCGTCTTCTTCTAGAACTTCGAGGAGACGATAGTACGCGGGTTCATCGATTTGGTTTCTGATAGGGATCGACGATATCCTTCTGCTCTGCGTTGCCTTTCCTGACGATTGAATCGTTGGCGTGGTGGGAAAGGTTTGCGATCTGGACACTCTTTGGACCAGTGCCCTTCCTTCTTGCATATGAAGCAAGCACCTTTCTTTCTTTGGTTTCCTCAACAAGTTGACGGTTGTTCGAGGGTTTTCCAGAGAAGAAACGTCTTTCTTCAAACCGTGCCTTGTATGCTTCTGGACGAATTGCTGGGTCCAGGTTGATACAGTGGTCGGCGAATTTCTTCAATGACTTGCATTCTCTCTTTCCTTGATCGATCTCGAAAAGATAGTCGTCTTCGCTGATTGCCTTCATGGAATATTGAACCTTCCAGGTTTGCTCAAGTATAGTAACTTCTTGAGTAATCGCGGATCGAACTTGAGTGACCAAGTCCTTCGGGAAGATTTGTTCAAGGTGATGAACATGTTCGAAGTCGTGTTCTGAGTTGTCCATCTTGGCCTTGGTTCGTTCTTGCATGAACTTTGTGAAGAATGACTGCACACTTTCATAAGGACCAAGTTTGAGGGATAGCATGCGTTCAGCGGCTCTTTCTTGTTGGTAGAGGTCCTTGAAGCGGTCGTTAAGGTCCTCTATAAATTTCTTCCAGGTGAAGTTGGGAGTGTCCACGTTTGCTTCATGCCAAGCCTTTCCCCATGTATCTGCTGGACCATCCAAGAAACTGAGGGTTGAACGGATCTTGTTTCCATCGTCCTTGGTTGTGGCGAGATACAAATTCAAGTGGAAGAGGAACTCTTCAAGCTTTCCTCGATTACCACTGAAGCGAAGAGGTTTTTCAACCAAGTTCTTCTTGTCGTTATCCTTGGGTCGACTATGCATAGCTTTGGCAAAGGCTTTTGCTAAAGCTTTTCCCATTACTCGGGCGTTGCGATCTTCTTTGTGACGTCGCGACATAGAACGTGTGGAATGTGTTCCATTGGTGCTTGAATCCGAGCTGGAAGAACTGTCGTCATCTGGAGGTGGTGGAGATCCTTGGGCTGATCTTCTTATAGAACAACTAGTGGTTGATCGTCCTCTGGATCGTTCTGAAGGTTCTCTCTTGGGTTTCTTTTCCGGAGCTGGAGTTCCTCCAGGTCTGAAGGGCACAGTAGTTGTGACAGCTCTTCCTCTAGTACTTTTCAAGGTGCGTAGTTCAGTGTCAGTTGCAGTTGGTAGAACTGACATTGATCTTTCATCCCTTGGGTATGTTGGATGAGGTAAGAGAACCATCCTGGATTCTCCTGATTCATGGAACGGGGCGGAGGGGGTGTGTGCGAAGAAAGTATTGTGGATGATCTTTCTTTGTTGTACGGCTTCTCGCAACTCTGCTTCGCTCGCAGTTGGGAGTTTTGATAGGGCGTACATCGTAGTTGGGTAGCTGGAATATGGGAGAATGACTTGTCGTTTTTCTGATCGTGGAAAATCGACAGGTTTCCGGGATAGTGGTCTCGGTTTCAGGCCATAAGCGTACAATGTTTCTGGGTTGAATTGCTCATAGATCTTCATCAGCAAAGGTGCCTTGAAATATTCTTCAGGGTTTAGGGGATCACTGAAGCGTTTTCTCCTACGGATACGAGGAGTGATATCCATGGTTGCTGATGTAGGTGCTAGAGCTATTCTTGGTAGATCAAAGTCGACTTCGTCGAAGAGGAACCATACATAACCCGGTGGTGGATCATTGGCAATAGTCCCATTTTCTCCTGTAAGGGGATAGTCTACCTTGGGGAGATGTGCGTAGTGTCGTGGTGTGATTGTGAGAGGTATGGTTCTTGGTTCAGGCGTAGGACTTCGTTCAGTGGCCTTCGAAGGGGCCCGAGATCTTCTCATCTCTGGCACAAATTTATCAAGAACATTTTGATGTGCTTCGATATCATGCAGAAGATCTCCCGTTTGTTCAGGTGGATCCACTGCGACATAGGGAGAGGTTCCTCGTGGTTTCTGGTAAACCCTGAGTCCTTTCTTGATGGCTTGTCTCGCCTCAGTTCCGGTAACTTCATCCAGTCCATTCAGGAATGAATCTGTAGTGGAAGCCTTTCCATTGGGAGGGGAATGCACCATCTCCGTTTCTCCATGTTCCTGATGTTTGGAAGAGGAGGTTTGAAGTCTTCTTCTGTTGGTGGTATAAGATCGAGCTTGGAACTCGAATCTTTTCGTTCTTGGCTAGCCATTATTTCGAATGCGTTTATTTGGGTGGTTACAGCAAGAGAAATATTCTGTCAGAGAAGAGCTTGCTCTGTAGTCAAGTGGTTCTGTGTTCTGTTCTTCCGCCTTCGAGGTGGTTTGATTCGGGTCGGTCGAGGAGTAGGTAGACTAAGTGGAGGTCCCGGTATGTCCCAGCGAGAAGGATGAAGTGGTGCAGGTAGAAGATTTGGTGTCTCAGAGATAGGTCTGGGAGGAAGACTCCAGTCGTATTCGGCAGTAGCTTTGTGAACCAGTATGCGAGCTTTGTTGAGCCTTTGCGTCTGTTCCGCAAAGAGCTTTCTGTGATAGCTCCTATAGGCGACAATACTGGCCGAACAGGTACACCCGTTGACTCTGAAATCGTAGTATGTGGGGTTGCTTTCGCAGCAATGCTCGCAGAGTATGGGTGGGAGAGAGGTATCCTGGGCTTGATCCGGTTGTCCGGTGGTTTGGAGGGATGATTCTGGAGACAGGTTGTTCTTGGATTGGGCGAGAGGATACAACACAACTTGTTTCGAACCCTTTCGTCACCCGTGATCCACTTGTGAAAGCGGCGGGAAGCAGACTACTTGCCCCGATCCTGCTAGCCTATGGTAGGGTGTCACAGGGTACTGGCCTAGCAAATAAATTTACTAGAAAGCGAAGTTTGGGCTTCGCTTGCGTTTGTCAATTCGCGGGGGGTAGGCAAACAAATTCGTGAGGGATTTAAGGAAGCAGGAAACTCTGGGGGTGATGGGCAAAAGCGTCTGTCTTTCGACTGGCTAACGCGATTGCTTACGACCGATTTGCGGGATGAGAAACAGGTACTATGTAGTACAAAGGCTGAATGCGCTACAAGACTAGAGAAACTTTACACCGAGAAGTTTTGTAAGTACAAAATCAATTTGTAGTTACAAAGTCGTACTTCGAGACTTAGGAGAACGTCAGAAGGTTAGTTGGGACGCAGAAGGAACCAGAGATGGGGACGATTCGGGTAGTAGTAGGTAGTGCTGGGGTACAGGACTACCGCACCTTGGGGAGGGAACTCGTACTCAGTACCTTCGATGATAATCGCGCGCGGGTCGTTACCCCAAAACACGAAGGGAGGAGGATCGCGAGAGATGAGGAGAGACTCGCGCTGTTGGTGCCAGAGATCGAACTTGGGAGGGGAACGAGAAACGCAATGGGGTACGGATCGAGGTAAGATGATCAAGTCAGCTAACTCCTCGAGGGTTTCCTGAGCGTGATAAAGACGATGGAGAGAGTTTTCGAGCGCGAGCGAGAAGGGATCTTCGGGGACGAGAACCGGCGCACGATCAGCGTATGGGCGTGAAAGTGGTGGGTAGGAATATGGGCTGGGAAAATCGATAAAACAAGCGCGGGTGGGCGAACTGGGACGAGCTGGGGGAATGGGGTATTCGCGCAAACACATATCCTCGAGAAAGGAATTCAGCACGCTAGTGGGAAGCGACACTGTAGCGATCTGCGTAGGGGTGGAATCGTCGAGCGGAGGGATGTCTGTTAGTTACACAATGCGAATAGCGGGGCGGGATGCGCGCGAGACGATCGTGGAGCTCGTAGACAAAGTCAATATCGAAAATGGGTGGGGCAGTCGGCGTACGAGAAGGGAAGTGGTATAAGAAGGGTTGCGTGTCGTCGAAAGGTTCGACGCAGCGCACGTAGTTGTTGAGGAGGTCGAGAGTGGTGACGTTGGTGCGAGAAGGTCCGGGTGTGTCGATGATGTGCACACGCACAAAGCTGTCCTCAGTAGGGGCGTCCTGAGCGAGTGGCGCGAGCAGCGCGTTGGGCCGGAGTGGCGTGTACGGCGTCGTAGAGCCGCTGTGAGCAATTGACGGCCTCGAGCTCGGTGAGCTGATGTCCAAGACGGCGGCGATGGGCGTTGCGCTGCGCGACGGAGTTGGCGAGGGAAGGAACAGCGGTGTGTGCTGTGCGGTCGGCGACGATGGTGGAGGGAGCTGGGTAGGGGGGAGAGGGGTGCAGGGAGTGGCGAGGTCGACGATGTACGCGTGCGTGCGGCAGACCTTGACAATGGCCAAATTACCTGAGATCTCGAGGGTGGGGTACGCCTGGTCGCGGTTGCGCAAGGGGAGGAGGCGGAGGTGGGGGCCGACGGCGTAGAAAGACTGCTGATGGTGGAGGTGCTGGAGGCGGTGGTCGCGGCCAAAGACAGGGTTTTCGGCGAGCTCGAGCGTGCGGGTATGGATCTCTTGCGCGATGAGGTCGTCGACGTCGTGGTCGCGGCGGATGATGGAACTGTTGTTGAGGACGTCGCGGACGGCCTGTTCGATCTCAAGGCGGAGGTGGAGTTCTGCGTGGCGAGCGGAGCACCAGGGATGCGCAAGACGCAGTTGCTGGAGCTGAGGTGGTGTGTCGCCGTAGACGGTCTCGGGGAAGAGGAGCAGGCGAGTGTCGCGGGCCACGGCGTCGTTCAGAAGTTGGCGCGGGGTTGGGGGAACCTCGTAGTGGACGGGCGCGGGAGGAGGAGTGAAAGGCTCGATGGGGGGTGCGATGGGTGAGTCGGCGCGGAGGAGGTCGTGGACTGAGATGAGGGTAGGAGGAAGAGTGTCGTCCTCGGTGTCGGCCGAAGGTGGTTCGAGCGGTGGCGGTGAGTCGGACGGAGACAAGGACGCACGTCGCAGGTGCGCGGACACGGAAGAAATAGAGGTTAGAGAGGATGTGGAGGACACGCGCGTCAGTGTTGAGCGCGCGGGCGAAAGTGAGGAGGAAATGGTGGAGGGGACAAAGGTGCAACGCACGACGGCGATCGCGGTTGGCGTAGGCGGTGTTGGGGGAACGAAGAATTCGACCAAGTGATGCGGACAAGCGTTGCCCAGCGATGACTACGCCGAAGGGGACTGAGGATGAGAGTGTGGGGAGAAATAGTGATGAGCAAAGCTGAGACTGACAAGTGGTCGAATTCTATCCTACAAAAGGGGAGCCAGAGGCTCTAGTTTATATACAAAATGGGAGCTAGTATGTGACCTATACGTGCTGACTGAAAAGTAATGCTATATGACCGTGTAAGGGTACGCGCGGCCCGAGGGGTAATCGCACATGACTGTACGTGGTACGTGTGGCCCTTCGGCATCTCGTATGGGGAAATGAACTGCATATGTGATAGAGAAACATGACTAAAAAGGGGTGCATGTGAAAAAGAACCGGGCCCGAGGTCCGTGATCATCGGACGGGACTCCGTGGTCACGGATCCGACGGGATTCATCGGGATACAGCCGAAAAATAGAGATTCCATGTCATCGCGACAGCGGTACTCTCTTGCTTCTCCTCAGGATACACAGCAAGTTCTGTTGGCAGTGAGTTTTTAGCTGCTTCAGATCTGGAGGATAGTTTGACAGCTTTGTTCGAATGGGAAGATGATGCCGCAGTTGCAGTCGTAGTTGGTTTCGTTGCAGACCTACCAGTAGTACTGGAAGACTGCGACTCAAACCTCGACTCACTCGCAGACAAATTTGCCGTGGTTGGGTTCCCGACTGTGGCCCGCGTCAATTCCGGCTCATTGGTAGGTGGCGAATGTGCATGGAGGAGCGGTGAAAACTCGAGTGGCTCTGCGGAGAATATATGTCGCTTCTCGTCCGTAACTGTGAGAAAACCCGCTGTGGCGGGTGCAGAGATCTGTGCCACTTGCAGGTTGACATGTGAAGCTGCGCCATTGTCGGCGGCCAAGCGTTGATGGCCTGTTGTTGCATCTGTTGTTACATCGGCGAAAAAATCTGGAACGAATGCACGTTGGCGTCGCCGCCGGCGCAGCCAGAAGAAGACAAAAATGGCAACGAGAACAGCTACCACACCCCCCAAGACGCCAAAGGCAACCGTTACTATACTGGGCTTAGACAGATGCGGGTCCGGTTGAGTGAATATCGTTTCCTCCACAATCGGTGTACTGTGAGTAGGAGACGATTTGGTGTCCGTCGTGGAAGGACTCTCAGATGTGAAACTGCTGGTGCTGCTTATGGGTCATCAATATGAAAGCTCGGTAATAGTGAGGAAATATGATGTACTCTACGGAGGAATGCGATTCCGAATGGGAACTCCCATCATCAAGCACCCAGAAACCCGACGTTCTTACCAACGCAGCTACGGAACACGCGCCGTTAGTTGCTGGAATGTCATCAACTGGAACGACTCATACTTGGTGTCATTGGATGAGTTAGGAGTGCACAAAACACTCCCAGTCACCGCAATCTGCCCTGTGCTGAGATCTCTGGCTTGGAACATATTCAGCACCTGACAGGATTGCTTGTAAGTACGTGAATATGTTATTTTGTTAATGTACCTGGTGGAACATCTGGAGGCTAATCAGTATTTCTGATGAACGAGAGTGGAATGCACGCACCCGTGAGCCACGTGACGGATGTCGAGCCAGAACCGACCGATGGGAGATTCTCAACTGTGTGCAAAATATTGGTTTTGTTGATGACCCTGCGGAAAGGTGAGTCAGTCCAGCGATCCAATCAGTGCCGATGAGTAATTCACCAGATTTGGAATGGGCCTGCGCCTCCAGTCCAGGTGAGCTGTGTGTTTTGACAACACACCAACGATATCGGGGTGTTGAGGATTAATGCTGAACTAGTGGCCATGACAAACGGCTCGCGCGAACAGCTCTTGCAACACCAAGGGTAAAAAGAAAGACAGGATCGACCTGTCCATGTCAGAGCGCGTCGTGCGGCAAAGACAGGAGGAATGGAGAGGTGACAGGAAGAAGAGAAGCTGCACAGCAGCCGAGACCCCTGAAAGGTCGATCAACGACCGGGTATTCGCAGTATCGACAAAGCAGTGCAGATACATACAGAGTACACAGTTCAGAATAGTTGCTCTGAAGCTGCACTTCTCGAGTTACTTGAACTGGAAACGAATGGCGCAAGCACTGATTGGTTCGCAAGGACACCATTTGTCATTTGAGTTGCATCGGAAATTGGAGCGTTGACCGTGTTCTGCTTTACAACAGCTCCCAGAAGTTGCAGTATATTTTAGAAGAAGAAACTATGTATAAGGCTCGATGAACCTTCATTGACGTGACAAAGACCGTATTGCGACTTCCCTAGACGGCATTGCACATCAAATATGGCTCAATCCTCGACAAGGTAGGTCGTGGTGTACAGAATTCGCAGGCATAGAAAGCCATGGCCCGGTATTAAGTCAGCTCGAGAGACTAATTCCTGAGTGTAATGTCACCATGTTGCAAGCTTGGCGAGTTATTTCATGGGGAAGGTCCTCGGATTCAGCCGTCACGCCATCTGCCGTCAAAATTGAGTCTAAAACAAAGAAATCATCTTCTACAATAATATACAAAGCAGAATGTCATTTCGAACAATTAAAAAGGTTCAACGTCACTGAAAGTGTGCATAGCTCGGTGGCGGCGCCTCGGTCCTCGCCGACCCGACCGTCCGAGTCGACTGGCGATCCACGCGGCGGTCCATGTGTCGTATCCCGTCGACGAGATGATCTACCGTGAGTCCTACGCGCTGCATCTCCGCCAAGAGAACGTGCAAATTTGGGTCGGACTGCTGCTGGTGGGATTTACTTGCAAAAACAGAACCGCTTGAGGCGGGCGGAGGTGAATCAGTAGACTGGTGGGATACATCTTGTGGAGTTGAAGAGATCTCATGGCTTGAGATCAAGTGAGAGCCGCTGACGTTTGATTGCGATGGGATGCCAGTCGATTGCAACACTGATAACCCGATGCTTCCAGAGTTGGCATGATGGCTCATGACCGTGTCACGAGACTCGGAATCGGCGGAAAGCACGCGTTTCTCGTCGCTGAACACGGGTGTTCCTCTACCTGTTTGGGTTTGGGTTTGGGTTTGGGTCGAGTGCTGCGCTTCCAGCGTTCGTGTAACTGTATCTACCATACCCCCATCTGTCGAAGCCGAGGTGGAAAAAGAGTCCAGGAGGGCTAATCTGCTTCCCTCAGAGCGAATGAGCACGGGTGATGCTGCTGTGTAGTTGGTGTCCTGCCTGTGCTGACTTTGACGCAGGTAGCGGCGGCGGCGCAACAACAGGAAGACGAGCGCGCCGATAATGATCACGGTTACGGCTACCGAAACACCAATTGCAATGGGCACCGTGTTTGAATTGACTTCGGGAGTAGGTTCACTGCCAGTCTGCGAGCTAGAGGGGAGCGGATTGGATGTTGTCCCAGTCCTACCGCGTGGTACGCCGTCAGTCTAGCGCACGCAAGAACTATTGAAACGAGCATACGGCGCAGGAGCATCGATAGTCGAACCAAGTACCGGGCTCTCCGTGTAGCCAGGATTTGTTCCGAGACAACTGCATCAGAGTCAGCAGATGACATGGTCAGCGATTTGGGCAATGAACTTTGGAGGATCGCTCCCGTAGAAGCTGACATCGAATGGCGCCGTCACGTCCGTGTCGCCGGTAGCCTGATCTCTGATGAGGAAGTAGTAGACTTGACCTATAAAGAAAAACGCGTGAGATAACAATATTAGGATCAACGGGAGCTGGCGCGCGCACCTGCGGGTACATCTGAAAGCCAGTTGTCAGCACCCCCATGCATGCAACATGAATTCCGAAAACGGCGCAAGGTACGTACCGACAAACCACTTTGTCTCGTTTTGACCGCTCGAGACGAGTGGCAGCGTCTCTTTGACTGTACCGATTTGCCCAACATGCAGGCTGGAAACGGTCAGTGCCCTAGCGATGGCCCGGTGCACGAGACGTACGTGATCTGAACGTCACCTGAGTTGCCGCTCCATTCGAGCGTCGTCGTGTCGCACACCGTCGGGCTAAACGGGTTCTCAATGATGAGCAGCGCCTCAGCCAGCTGCGTCCAAGCCAATAGCAACACCAAAACTTGAGATGGAAGAAACTCCAATCCGGCCATTGTTTGGCTGGCAACAAGAAATGCTTGAAGAAAAGGGAAAAGAAAGGGCTCACGCGCCGTCAATAAGCGAAGAGCGAAGAAGGAAAATTGGAGAGGCAGAAAAGAAAGTCTGCAACAGCCACGGTGTGAAGGGAACAACAAGCTGATGGCTGCGGACCGGCGTCTTTTCCCTCGCCAAGTTTGCCAGGGGATCCGTAAAAAGTACTCCAAGCTTGTATGAACAGGCTAGTTGTACGTAGTGTGGCTGTGGAAGCGTATTTTGATTCGCTCGCTCAGACCAAGAGCCATTCGCTCTGGACGATTTATGTCTTAACGCATGGGCAGCATCCCGATGTAGATATCTTCCGGAAAACAGGAGGTCAAGGGTCGTTCTGTTCTCTTAGCCAAGCGTGACGAACGAGGCGGTGCGCCGTGATTCACGCGCTTCCGTCCTCGCCGTGGTGAAGAAAGTTTTACAAGGGCAGCGGCTTCGCGATGCAGATAGGAAGAGGATCGAAGTGAGGTCAATGTGTAGATGAAGGATGAAGGATATAGACGCGATGATAGATGACAAGCAGGCCTGAAAGCGAGACCCACCAGAATGTTTCGGGCAGCGGAGAGCGAGAAGAATGACCACGGGCATTCCGTCATCGATGGAACCACCAGCGTTGTGCAACTCGTATTTTTGTCCTCGGTGGCAGCTGACTTGACTTCGTTGCGAAGATGTAACTGTTTTGATGCTGCCGCCAACGCGCATCCGCGTCTACAGTCGACCGTGTCGCCGAGGGCAAGCGCGGTCCAGTTGACTTTCTAGCTGGCTCATTGAGCTGCAATTCCGGGCGGAGATGTATTTGTAGCGGGAGAGAACGTCGGAGAACAATTGGCTATTCGTAATAAGAGAACTGGCGGAATGGACAAGAGGCAGACCCGAGGTTCCTCAGTCACCCGCTCTCCTCAGGGCGAGATATCGCTGTCTGCGTCGCAAGCAAAGTGTTGTCCAGGACATGCTGACGCTGCTCATAGTAGCGGGACGTCCACCGACCGAGGAACACGCCACAGGTGAGCGCGAGCGCGACGAACACCACGTCTCCCGCGGTCGGCACCACGTGGGATTCGGGTTCCACCCCACTCTTCTCAGCGGGAGCTTCAAGGGGCGACTGGCTCTCCGTCAAGCCAATCCTCGTAGCACGAGCATTTTCAAGCCTCTTTCGGCGCCGGAGCGCGTATTGGCGCACCAACCGACCAGCGAGCAGGCCACCAGTGAACACGAACGCGGCGAGTAGCGCGTCTGAATGCAAATTCGTTTCGGGGAGCGTGCTGCTGGTCCATTGGCCGGCGGGGAACGTTTGGATCGTCGTACGAGCCCTGTATAACGGACATTAGTCTCATGAGGACGGAACCATAGCTGCTTGTTAAACGCACGGCTCGGAGGCATCCATCGTCGGATCGTTTAATGGAAGGCGCGCAAGGATACGTCAACGGTCGAGTGGAGGGAAGAACGAGCGGACAGAGGAGGATGGCAAGCTGAGGCTGCGGAGTCCGGCATCATCTCATCGAGTTTGCTAAGAATAGTCGCATCGACTATGATTTACGTTCCGTCCTCGCCATCATGCAGTTTGTGCTCGTAGCGAGCGCAAGCGAGCTTCGAGCGAGGTCTGGGAATAGAGGCGGCGGAAGCAAAGCGATCCGTGTCGCTCCTCTTCCGCCGCCCTCTCCGTCTCTGCGCGCTCTTCTCATCGAGTTTGCTAAGAATAGTCGCATCGACTATGATTTACGTTCCGTCCTCGCCATCATGCAGTACACTCACGTACAGAGGGAAAAATCAAAATCAAAATAAATACCTTTGCTTGATGACGGGTACAGATGCAGTACAACAGACAATGATGAGCAGATCCAGATCCCTTTGAATGCGAGCCCCCACGGAGAAGAGAGCGGAAAAACGATGCGATCACCTCCTGCCGCCCTTGACGGGTCCGTCGAGCTCGTTCGCCTCGACGCTGTCGTCGTCGGCGGCGGCTGACTTGGCTGCAACGACGAAGAACGAGTGAGTGTTGTCTCATCGCCAGTAGAATGTGAAAAATTCTTAACGTACCTCCGCTGGGTTCAGGTCCACACCCACAGTCGTACGTATCGCCGAGGTACGCGCAGTCGAATTCCGGCTTTCCCAGGCGTTCGTTAACCTGAAAGCGGAGGAATATAGTTCAGCAATCGTCAACAGATCGCGCGGATGACAAATAGCTGCCACAGCGAGAGGGCGGAATCAAGCAAGCAGCACGGAATTCACATTCAAATAGACGCCAAGCGAGATGTAATGGCATGTTCACGAGCTCCAGGGTAGGGTAGAGGACGTGCGAGGGACCACACAAGGGCAATTCGTCGAACACCGATTAGAGCACTGCAGCAAAGCAGAGCTCGAGGGAGCAACGAAACAAAGAAAGCTTGCGATACAAGCAATCTCTCGACAACGACGCTGATGGTGTGCAAAGGCATCGCTTCGTGGAGTGTTCGCCGCAGCTCAAGAACGTAGATGATGGTGAGAAAAGAAGACAGAAAGACCAAGCTAGGCAGCACGTAATTCGGGGAGGTTCTGAACAAGTTCTAGGGCGAGTGGCGCAGCGTGGGTGAAGTGGATGCAAAAGAATATGCGAACGACAGACAGAAGATTGTGTAGGCCAATCTTGGGATACTTTCGAGCGCAGAGGTGCGGACTGAGCCCACCAGAACCCTCCCCCGGTGGCTTCATACTACGGTGAATGCACCTCGAAGCGATCGTTGGACAAGCATGGATTGGAGTTGCGAGAAAACTCTGCCGGAGAGCAGCCAATGCGGGGAATGTGAGAGATGGGGATGGGGACATGGTGCGATGCAGACCAAGCATGAACACCACGCGCGCAGGAGAAACGGGAGTGCTCCGTCACATTGTCTCGTGCGGTGCGCTTATGCAGGAAGGCGACGTTCGCATCTCTGCAGAGCACGCGACGATGCGCGACCGTCATCATGCTCTTGTGTCCAGAGCGAGACAACCACATGCGAACAACAGACTCAGGAAAGAGGAACGAGATGTGGAGAGAGAAAGGAAGGACGCGGGAAGCAGTTCAAGGGCCAAGTGAAAACTGAAGTTGAAGTCGAAACGGGCGCTCACCTGGTTGTGGACATGGCATAACCAGTTGCTTGCGGCTTTGCGACCGCTTGTCTGAGGCGGGAATTGGGCAAGGAGCTTGCGGAAGTGGGCTGCGCAGTCTCCGCACGGGTAAAGTCTGGAGGACAGAGGTATGAGGGATGATTAAGCGAAGCATCGATGAAAAGCACGCACTGTCCCATGAGGTAGAAATAGTCCTTGAGTGCTTTCCGTTCGTGTTCTGTGGGGGTTTCCGGAAGCGGAGTGTCATTGTGTGCATCAATCTCCACGACGCTCTCCCAAGCTCAGCTCTACGAACACAAGTCAGCCGTACTGCACGCTCGTGGGTTTCGTACAGACGGACCGTGCGGTGGCGTTGCCGAGCTTGGGCATGATGGAGCCGTCGACGCGATCCTCTTCAACTCTGGTTCGTGCCGGGGCTGCTCGTCGTTGGGCTGCTCGAGGCCGTCCATGGGTGGGCGTTGGGCGATCAGGTCTAGGTCGCGCTGCACGCTGTCCTTGCCAAATACATTCCCGGTAATCGGATCGAGGTACGTCCGTGCGGTTTCGGGCGAGTGGAACATGGCGAGCGAGAAGAGAATCAAGAGCGCGACGGCGACTACGACGAACGACCGGCTGAACCGCGACATCATGATCTTGTTGAAATGTTCCCGAAAACAAGTCCCTCGAGTATTGGAGTCGTTGAAAAAGTGGCGCGCCGCCGGCGAGCTGCAAAGGCGAGAAGGAGAAAGGAGAAATGTGCCGAGACACCGGGCGTCGCCGCCCGCTACCTTGGTCACCGTCCACCGCCTCCAGCCTCGGTCCAGATGCATCATCCAGATTCACCCAGCTCTGTCCAGCCAATCATCTACTTCCGCAACTTGGCAGAGCGTGTTGTGATACCCCCTGTCTGTACCCGTGCTAAACATCACGATGATTTTCGCCTGTGGCCGATTCAGTTGACAGCGGCGCTGAGCTTGTAGTCTCGCTATCAACGTCTGGCTTACCTCTCATCCTGTCGGCGCTCGTTTACCACTATCAAGATGTGGCTCGCAATTTACGCCACGCTATTGCTCATGCTCGTTGACATCACGCTCGCCGAAATATTTCTGACCTCGCTCGGCATGGGCACGCTTTTGACCGTGTGTCAAGACCAACTTATCTCTTGGAATGGCAATACGGGCGACGTTCAGGTTACGTGCGTGCTCGGTCCGTTCTTTTCACGCGTTGTTCTGAGCTTGGGGGACCGCAGTGTACGCGGCGGAGAAAAGATCATCGAGACTCTTCCAACCATCTCGAAAGACCAGCAGAACGTAACATGGCGCGTGGGTGCATATACTTGTCTAGCCAACTTGTGAGCAGTCCCCTGACTGATCTACAGATGTTCCTGCATGTTAGCTGCCGTGAGGATCTCCTTCTCAAAAGCTGACGGGCATCCTCAGTGAACATTTACAACTTTCGCGTGACCGATCTCTCAACACAAGAGTGGGCAGGCTCTCCGCAAATACCATGCAGGGCCAATTCACATGCCGACTCGACGTTCGTTCTCCGCCCATCCGCGAAGAAGGGAAATTGACCATTCTTTCCAGCTGCGTCGGTCAAAACCCCGGTTGGGTCGGGTATGGCGACGGCAGTGATGCTTCGAGTACCTCAGCGACGAGCTCGGCAAGTGCCACATTCTCTTCGTATGTCATGTCCCTCCCTCCCTCCAGTCTTTATGTAGTCGCTCACATAACATCTTCTAGCCCGAGCGCAACTGCGCCAGCATCTTCCATCATTACATCTCCGTCCTCGACACCATCCTCGCCTCTGACGGACTCGCTTCCTCCGGACCCTACGCACAAGTCGAACACAGTTGCAATCGCCGTCGGTGTTTCCATACCTGCGCTCGTCCTCCTCCTCGGTAGCACTTGGCACTTTAATCTGGCTACGCCACCATCGTCGCCCGCCCCAACCCGTATTATCCGGCGACGGCATACAGCCATGGGATGCACCACTCTCATCGCCCGTGCCGTTGCCCAGTGTTGTGACCGTCACAGGCTCCAAAATACATGTCTTGTCCGCCGAGCCGCTCTCGTCAACGAGCACCAGTAGCGTCGCGCCGGCACCGGTCTCCTCACCGAACACATCCTCAACCAACCCGCCCGCTGCCCGCCATTCCGAGCAATCATCCGCCTCCGAGCACAGGCAACATGCAAGAGCTGGTCTCTGAGATGCAGCGAGCGGGGCTGACACTGGGTCACCTGACGGATGGGCTGCGGTCGATGAACCAGCGGCGCGATGGGGGTGAGGCTGCGACGTCGGAGCTGGGCGAGTCCCCGCCTGGCTATCTGCGCTGAGATGGTTACAGATGTGGAGAGACAAAACCTGGGTAATCGTTACCGCGGCGCTTGTACTATTAGGGCAACGTATCTCCCTGGCTGAATACACATCGCGTAACGATTGGAACTGGGTGCATGCTCGCTTTCAACTGTTTCGCGTCAAGAAACCACTCGCGGGTATACAGCGGTCGCATGTCCGACGACACGCGCCGCATTCCAGGGTGAGGGGCAGCACGCCTTGGATTTCACTATCACATCCTTCGCTGAAACGGTTCCGATGATGTCTTCGCGCGCATTGAGCTAGGTCGTGAGCGAGCCGCAATCGCTGACTCGGTGTCGCATTGAGCAGGTCCAACATCGACTCCGAGCAGCAGCCCGCTATACCGTCCGAGTCAGCATGCAACGATTCAAAACGGCAGCTGGAATTCGCCTCATCACAGTTATCTAAATCCTTATCGTATACTCCTTGGCGTGGACGAACGGCGACCATCGCCAACCAAAGCCCAAAGCCCTCATTCTGGTCCAAGCTGCTGCGTCGATCACCGCCCTCACCGCTACTGCCGCCGCCAACATCGCGGTACAACACAAGAGAGCGCATGTGTCCCTCGCGGATGGCCGCAGGTGGTAAAGTGGGGAACTGTGGCTGTATGTACTGGTACTGGGGTGCTCGAGGCTAAGATCAAGGAGTAGCAGTGCCCGCTACCTATAGTAGTCGTGCCATATGTCTGACGAAAGCCGGGCAGCGCTTCGCCGATTGTCTCCATATACAATACATCTTTCGGTTTGCGCAGACAACTTATAATTCAGAAGAAAAATCGAGATCGTAGTCAGCCCGATCCATTCTCACGGTGCTCCCAGAAATAAGAGCCAGTCGAGCTGATCACCGAGGTCCTGGCGCTCTGTTTGACATTGATGTCGCAGAGTCTCTTAGCTCTGGCCGGCATCTCTCCACTGGAGCTTGTCTTCCTGGAGAGGTCAATCGTGATGAATGATACACAAACTTAAAAAGTCAAGAAGAATCTATAGCGCTGGGTTCTATTTCAATAGGTTGATAAGGTGAGTCCAGGCCGCCAGCGACCTGACGTGGGTGTGTCGTAACTTCCTCATCGGCACCGCGATCCCGCTTTGGCGCCTCAAGCTGCCTTTAGTTCGGCTCGCCAATGGGATCATCGCCGCTGATGCTGTGACCCGCGTTTATCTCACACGGGTCATTGGTCATCATGGTATTTTCGAGTGCTGTCTTATGACCCAGAAAAGACGAGCAAGTCGTCCCCGACATGGATGCTCACACAACACGAGTATCCCAATACCTCTTTCGATTACCTCGGCCGGAAAAATATTTGAAAACTAGTGTCCGTGTTTGCTATGTTTTGGGAAGGTCCTCGGTCCCGCCAAAGATTCGGTCAGTCATGCGAGATTCTGAACGCTCGGTGCCGTTGTCTCGCGCTTCTAACGTGTTTGAAGCATGACTTGCACAAATAGGCGCACGCAGAGGAGTTTAAAAACCGCGAGTTTGACAGCATAATTTCCCGTCAGTTTTTCTACCTCGACAGATGTCAGAGATCGAATCCGCAGCTACTTCTACGGTCCCTATAGGCGGATCGCCCTCTAGCCTCAGTAAATTTCGCAGATATACACTTCTCGTACTCTTCTGTGCGTCTCAATTCCTGGACGCGTTCAAGTGAGTTTCGATCAACGTGGAGCGGCCAGAGACTCACTCCCACTGTCTGCAGTGTCTCAGCACTGTTCAGTGCAATCCCGACAATGACCGCTGAACTCGACCTCAATCCGAGCGAGGCGGTCTGGCTGATTTCCGCCTACCAGTTGACATTTGCATCGTTCTTGCTTTGCGTACGTTGTCCTTTGCGCCTCCCTGGAACTCGGCACTGAAATTTAGTCACCTCTACCTCCAGAGCGGCCGAATTAGCGACCTCTACAACCCAAAGTACTGCTTCGTCGTTGGCTCATTGACATTCGGCGTATTTAGTCTCGGCAGTGGCTTCTGCAACAACAAGATTGGCCTCTTCGTACTCCGTGCCTTGGGTGGTGTCTCGGCGGCCATGACAATCCCCAGCTCCGTGACTCTTCTGGTCCGCATGTTCCATGAGCCGAAGCAGCGAGCCGGAGCCATTGCAGTTTTTGGTGGATTCGGAGCACTCGGTACAGGTACGACTTCACGTCTTTGCTCGAGTGTCACATCTCACGTCTAACCGCAATGGAATAGTTCTTGGCTTAATTCTCGGCGCATTGATTATCCAATACGCCAACTGGTCGTGGATTTTCTGGCTGTCCGCAATTGTTGCAACACCGATTGGCCTCGCCGTGTTGGCGTTGACCCCGCCTCAACCAAAGGTGCATAAAGAAGGCAACAAAATCTCGTACTTGGATCTGCCGGGCATCTTCGCACTCACAGCCGCCCTGATTCTACTTATCTTTGCTTTCACCGAGTCCAGCATCAAAAGCTGGTCATCCGCCATTATTCTCGCACCACTCGTTATATCCATCGCGCTGATTATAGTCTTCTTCTTCTACGAGACCTGGATCCCAGCCGACAAAGCAGCTATTCCACCAAGCACTTGGAGGTACCCTAACTTTAAGGTTCTGATTGGTCTAGCCATCTGTTGCTACATCTGGTTCTCCGCAACTTTCTTTCTCGCCATCACAATGTGGCAAGAAGTCTACATGTGGAGCGCTGTGAAGAGTGCCATTCAGTACGTCTTGTACAGCGGAACAGCTCATGCGTCGGTCTCACTAACCTCTCGCTGGCAGCTTCCTACCCGTCGGCCTTATCAGTGTGTTTTATTCATTGCAGCTAATCTAGCGTCACTGAACTCACCGCCCATCTCAGGTGGCCCGCTGATGATTTTCTCGTCGCCGTTGACCACACGCTTCGAAACCAAGTACCTCCTCCTCGCTTCGATCATTCTCATGATTGTTAGCACTGTGATGCTACCATTTGCCGATCTCAAGAGCGAGTACTGGAGTCTGGAGTTCCCCGCGCTTATTATTGGCTCGATTGGCGGAAGCCTCCTCTTCGTCAATTGCAAGTATGTACTAGTGTCCCACGGCACCGGGTATTCAATGCTCAACGTCCTCGTTTGCATAGCTTTGCGATCTTCAGCAACACTCCGCCTGAGATTGTGGGTGTCGTTGGCGCCACGTTCAACAGCGCTATGCAGCTTGGCTCGGCGGTCGGTTTGGCGATCATCACGACCATTCAAGTCAGTGTCGACCGGGGCGGAGATAACGACCCCACGAAGAACCCGTACGACGGTCGCGCGGCGGCGTTCTGGTTCCTTGCGGCTATCGTGGGCGTCGAGGGACTTGCGGTCCTGTTTTTCTATCGCACCAAGGCGTCTTTGAGTTTGCGACATGAGGAGCAGGAAGACAGGACCATCACCGAAACGAATACCAAGCTCGTGAAGTCAGACGACATGGGGTGATCGTATTCAACTTACAGCTTTGTATAGATCTCTCATCTGAATGTTCACAATGTGGAGATTGGACGGACCGTTGGCGGCGAGAATCGTTCATGGGGCTAAACCACTCCCGCCTTAGGAAAGCGCAAATATGCTAATCGCGGTCAGCCGGCGCGGCGCGTTCACCCAAGAATCGAGCCTCGACCGCTGCGTTCAATCAGGCCGCGCCTGCTATGAATCGTGGCCGTGTTTCTAAGCGCCTTAGAACGCCGCCTATCGGACTACAGCCAGGGCTGCGTTCATATGCGGGCAGCAGCAGTCCACCCAGATGCGCTGTTGAAGTTGGTATGATTGCCCGTGGTGAGGGGTTGCGTACAAGGGATGCGGGCCGGTCTCCTGGCAGGCTTAGTTGACATGACGCGGCCCTGCGCGCGCTTGGTTCAGCAAACTTGCCCTCCCGATCGCAGATTTTCGTTGCCCGCGCGGGAAGCAGTTCCTTGATTCAATCTAATCAATCTGACAAGTGCGTGTTGTCATCTCAATTCGCACGTGGCGCGAGCTACTCTGACCCCGCATTTATTTCTGCGCTCGCACATCGGGATGGGCAAGGGTGACACTAGCAATCCGCGCCGAATGGCCTTGCTGTCTAATTTATTGACCCTGCGTACGTGCATGTAGACACGGTGGTGCGCCAAACGGGGTTCGAATTTGACGGTTTTGGCGGTGGTGTGCGCGGTCACGTGCATGAGGGAGGAACAAGATCTGGAAAACGGCAAGATCCCGACGCCGAACTCACATGCACGCGTGCTCGACTGGCAAGCGCGCGACGAGCGAATACGGCAAGGGGCTGGCATCCAATGACCATGACCACAATTGCCTACAGGCGAGTTCGTCGGACCGATTGCGGAGCAGCGTCTTCGGGAATGATTTGATCTTGCGTGCCCAGTGGGCTGCGCGTATTGTGCGCTATGAGTGCTCTGTGGCTGTGTTCTTATTACAAGTGCCCAGCACACCGCCAAGCGGCCATTAACGGTCCACGAACTTTGCCTCATTCCTGTGCGGGCAGCGTCAGTGCACCCAAATGCGCCTTCAAAGTTCGTGTGAGTAACCGTGGTGAGGGTTCCTCGTGGCTGGCACCAGTGATATGACGCGGTTGAACGCGCACGCTTCCGTCCTGCAAAACTTGCCCTCCTAATCGAGCCTCGGAGTGCAACACAAGTCATTCCCGACTCATGTCTCGTCCCGCAGTCTTTTCTGCGCTCACACGCCAGCACCGGCAAGCGCAAAACCAAGACCAAATGCAAGGACCGCAACGCCAAGGCTGACGCCACACGTGGACACAACAAGTTAGCGGCAAAGGAAGCCAGAACTGATGCCAGATTTGTCTACACCTGCACCATACACCTTCAGAAACTTGCTGCCCAACCCTATAGACCCTGTGCACAAGTGGACGATGGTGATGCACCGAATGGGTTGGATTTCACGATCTTGGTGGTGGTGTGCATGGTCATGGTCACGAGCACGAGCACCGGTACGAGAAGGATCAAAATCCAGAAAACTTGAGCGATCCCAGTGTCGAACTCACGTGCACGCGTGCTCGACTGGTGAACGCGACACGGGCCTGACCAGTAAGGGTTGGCATCCATGCCGGAGCACGACCACGAACACCAGCCGCCCCTATTCCCTTACACGCCCAGTCTCTCTCTTACTTGTACGCATCATATCTGTGAGCGTGCGACACTGATATTCTAGCGTTGTACGCGATGGGCCTGCGCGATTTCTCGCACGCTGTAACGACAATCGTCGGCATGGTTCCAAACTTACTAACTTCTCGTCAAGATATCATCAAAACGCATATCACAGGTGCGTGTTTTTTATATCTATCGAAGCGGCTTAGAGGATGGAGGCTCGTATCATCTGCAATAGATATGGCAGCGCGACGGCGGCGACGTACCTTGTGCTGGAAGACGCTGTGCTTCGTCTACCTGGCCGATCTTCTGGTACGTTCTATACTTTCCATATTTGTCTATGTGTGACCTATTGGTGAGCACAGCAGTCGTTCACGTCGAGCTATGGTTTATACATAATACAGGGCCACTTGTCGGGTGTCGCAAACGAATCAAGCTACTGGTCGACAAGATAGACAGCCTGTGCGTGTTCCTCCACCCGCTTCACGCTCGCATCCTTTATCTTCTAATTTTACCTGTTTCCGCGTTACTGCTCCGGCTCTGCTCGTCTCAGATGTGCTGCGGTCTGCTTTTGGTATTCCATGTGCTTTCCCCTACTTGTTCTCCACAATTTCGTGCAGAGCAAACAGTCGTGCACGACTGGCTGGCGCGACTTCTCGCAGGACGGTGGCGACAGCTCATTGGCTATGGCGGCTGGACATATCTTGTGCGTGCGTCCGAAGCAGCTGGACGGAGCGTGTCCTTAGTTAGTCTATTCTGATCAACTCCAGGTACGCTCTGTCCTGCCTGCTGATGTAGCCGTATAGTTTATTTGTGCCCGCTGAGCTCGCTTCCTCCTTGCTTCTCCTGATTCCGCGCTGTTATGCTCGCGTGCAAAGTGCCTCGCTTCAGGGCTGGTACTGTCGGTATCCTGTGACTGGTTGTCTCGTTACTCTGCCTCATTCTCGCCTCGCATCGACCGATGCACGTTTGACGAAACCCTCTGCTCGCAAGAGCGTCAAACGTCACATGCTCCGTGACTGCGGCAGAAGACGTACTGTGCTCTGCATGTGCCTAGACTCCATTCGCGTACTCACGCCCAGGTGGGACTGCGATTCCGCTCCTGTGCAGCAGCTACTAGCGGCTATCCGAGTCTCCTGTCTCGAATCGACATCCCGCACCGTACGCACCTGCGCGTGTATCTTGCCCACTAGCGGCGTTCTGGCGTTCTCGTGGGATCAATCCCAACGCCCCCCAAACGTCGTCAACCGCATGCAGTCTCCAGGGTTGTATTTTGCTCCCATACACGATTTACTGCCGTGCCTGTCCAGGTACGTGCGACTGAAATGCGCCAAGGTCTGGTAAGGGAGCGAGTAGGAACTGCTATTGGTCGAGTTTCATATCATAATACAGCCATTTGACAAATATAGCGAATGCACCAGGAAAACGGAATGGAAAGGCAAATGCGGACCCTGCGCAGTGTGCAGGGTCCGTCGCGCTAGCGTCACTGTTTCAGTGGCATGGACCCTTGCACACCTCATGGGTGCGTGCATGCATACATGCAGCGTGCAGGTCGGCGGCCCGTGGATGCACCTTGTCCTTCAGACATCACCTACACGCGAACCTTGAACGACAAAGTGCGTACCAGATTTTGTATGATCAGCTGATCAGCTGATTGAGAACCGCAGCCAGAATTGTTACTCGGGTATGGACGATCCGAATAATCCATTGGGTCTACCTCTACCGCCTTCACCACCTTCCTCTCCTCGCCCCTCGCCATCAGCCACCATTGGAGCTCCACCTAAATCTGACTTGGACTCGTCTGTCGGGGCCACAAGTGGAAGGCCACGCGAGCGCGAGGTGCGTACCTGACCGGCGCTTTGACGATTCAGTCCTGATACCGCCTTACAGCCCAGTCCTCACGGTCGGACCCCACAGTCACCAGCAGAACATGGGCCGCCTGACGGTTCCCAGCTCCCTCCGACTGTCTCAGGCATTGGCGATGGATCGACGCCACCTCAACCAGATGCCAGCATACATGCATTGCTTTTAATGATGCGCGATTATGTCGCTGCACGAAAGGCCGATATGCCTTTTGTCACGGTGGCGCCGGATGCCACTGACGACGCCGAAGAGCAAAAACGTAAAGCACAAGAGGCCGCAGATTTCAAGAAGCAGTGTCCCTGGGAGGAGACACCCGAGAGTAGGTCCGCCGAGCGCAATCGTAGCAGCATGCTGATTGATATCACAGAACGGTATCCGGCTCCTAACCCTGAATTCTTTACCGAGTTTGAGAAGAAGTATCCACCTGACGCACATGGCGAAGAGGCTAGTCCGAATGCACGGGTGTGGCGAGTGTACCGAGACCGAGTGACGGAGCTCGACGACGATTTGCTGGAAGGATGGCACAAGACACTCGACGTGCTCTTGATATTCGTGAGTGCACCTCTCTCTAGCAACATTCACGCTCGACTGACACGATCAGGTCGGTCTGTTTTCCGCAATCGCAACTGCATTCATCATCGAGGCGTGCGTTCTGTACTTTGTATGAACCCTAACCCGCCTTCTAACGGATTGGTTTGTTGCACAGGTATAAGGGCTTTCAACCTGACTATGGCGAGATCACTGCCAGAGGCGTTGTCGCCCTACTCTCTCAAGCGAATTCCTCGTTTGCTGGTCCTCTCCACATTCCCAGCTTCGATCAGGTTGACGCGAGTTCACGTACCTTGTGGATCAACACTCTCTGGTTTGCCAGCCTCACCCTCGCACTAATCGATGCTCTACTCTGCATCCTCGTCAAACAATGGCTGGTCGAGTACGCATCGAAGCAGCGTCAGCCTGCAGCATCTGGGCAGAAATGGGCGTGGCGTCACCATGCATTCCGACAGGGTTTGGACAAGTGGGGCATCGGCGTGTTCATATCAACTCTGTCCGTGATTCTCTATGGCGCGTTGTATCTGTTCCTATTCGGATTGCTGGTTTTCCTCTTCGAACTCGACCGTAGACTGTGCGTGGTATCGATGGGATTGACCATTTTCATCGGCAGCTTGCATCTGGTTTCCGTTTTCCTACCACTTTGGTTTGGCGATTGTCCCACAACGACACCCGTGCTGAACCATCTACGATGGATAGGAGAATTTTTCATGCATTTGATCAAGCGCTTATGGGTGTATTTAATCACCGCGGCAAGCCAACTGAGACAGCAAGTTACGAGATTCCTTCCTGCTCGTTGGTTGACAGAGAGCCCGAGGGACTCGGTTCCCGCATCTGCCAGCCCAGCCTCGACCACTGTATTATCACCTGCAGCCTACGATGGATCACGTATAATCGAAGGAAGGGAGCCGCTCCGCGACGCACTAGTCATCTCATGGATGCTCAGTAACCTGCCCGCGGACAATGACGTTTTGATTGCGATCGGAGCCGTTGGATCACTCGATCGGGAAAGGCACGACAAATACGACTGGTCCGCGGAGAACCCGCTCCGAAGCGAGTTTGTCGGACCAATTGCGGAGCAGCGTCTTCGGGATCTTCTCCGTCCTAGTGGCCATCGGGACCAGAGTATGCGCTATTTGCAGCAATCATTGGTCATGCGTGCACTGCTCCTGCTTCGATGGCAGTCGACGGACGAAATGTTTTTAAACTCGCTAAAATCGGTGTCGAATGTCACGGTGCACGACATCAGCATCCTCTCAGCAATTCTCTGGAACGTTTTCGTCAATGACAAACCGTCTGCTAGATTCTTCGACATTGATGTACTAGGCCGACTGAGCGAGTGGTATTCCAAGTACCCCACAGGGTCTGCTCCATTGCACGACGTCACACGGTGGCATTTAATCCTAAACACGGAACTCGCTATCCAGGACTCGCCGAGAGGTTACCTAAGACATCATGATGATGACTCCGCGCATGGGCTTCTCGCGTTGATCTGTCAAGACTCCTTGTCGTCGCCGGCACACAAAGCGATCTTGCGGCTCTTACAGTCTTTCTTGGAGCGCAACGATGCCATTGAAAAGATTTTCGACCAGCTGGATGCGGTTATTGGCCGACTCGCCCCCTCAGACATCACATTGCCCGCAATGTATTGGTCATCGTTCCTTTTCGGTTCCGTCGGCAGGCTCAGTTTGCCAAAGTTCCACGACCGCTGCTGGAGCCTTTACACCTCCAGCTTGGAGCGGCTCTCAAATCCCTCCCTGAGGATCTCTTGGCCTCTTGATATGATCGAGATTTGCTTGGCGCCGTTCGCTCTCGACGCTACGGCCCAGCTGGACTGGAAATCGTCGGATATAAAAGCCGCGGTCTCTATCCTTGCGCAAGCGTTTTCGAGAGCGGAGGATCAACAAAATTTCTGGTCGGAAAGGCTGAACCAATCACTACGCGGGCTTCTCAAGTGCCGAAGAAAGATCAACGATGAGGTTGATGGCTTCAACGGCTACATTAATTCCATGCTGTCCCGGCTTTGTCCGCCTAGGCATGACGGTGTACTCTCGAAATTGGAGACGCATTCTGCCCCTGGCTTATTCATCAGGGACACTATGGTGAACATTTTGTCCCAAAGCCGCTCCAATGACGGGCTCTCAACGTGGAAAATTCTCTCCGATGACTGTCAGTATATGATCCGGTATATCACCAAGACACTTGTGGTCGAGCTTGCGATTATCTCTGATGTTTCTCTGGCCGCTTTGCTAGCACCCGATGACAATTTGGCGGAGCTCCTCGACATCCTAGTCGGTGGAGATCGAGGCATTCAGCTGGCGCTGGTCAACACAGAGGATTTCGTCATTACCGCCAGCCATGGTCGCGTGGTATCTCCTCAGTGGTGGGAAAACATAAAGACGCAGCTCCAAAGTCTCACGGAAGAGCTGTGGAGCACACGAAGCGATTGGCTCCAACATAGAACTCCTCAGGCACTTGTCGACGAGATTGAGGCCAAAGCAGCATGCCAAGAATGTGCGACTATCATTATCGAGGCTCGATGGATTCTCAATGCACGGGCCGCCGTTGTTTTTACCCCCACCGCGCGACAAAGTGGAGACGGCGAGTCAGGCAGGTCGCACGGACATGGAAGTGATGGAGCCGTGGCTGGTACCGCATCTCCGAATGGCTGGCGACGCAGGACAGGGCATCTGCTCAAGTATTTCGGCATCTCGGGGCCCCAACGGTCAGGCGACACCGAGATGCAACTCGGGGCACGCATCGAGACAGTGGAACAGGATTAGTACTCATTATCGCTCGCCAAATTGTACATTTCTCCGAGTGGATGTGACTCATTGATGTATTCTCTTTCATGCATCGCCTCCTACTATAAATCTGAATGAAATACATGCGGTGCATTCCACTGGTACGCTGGAGCACGATGCGTGAGATTGGGTTGAGACTTGTTCAACGATCATGCTACTAGGATATGCGCCTAGGATTACTCGCTACTGATCGTGGGTCCAGTTGCAGTGTAAGAATGGACAGAATGTGCCGCGCGACGCACACATTCAGCACAGTTCTGAACGAGCCCTCAAGCCGCACCCACTGGAGTCCTCATCTTCCTGTTGCTCTCCCTCCCGTTTCTACATGTCTTTGATTATCACTATCGTTTTGTGTGGAGCAGGCATTCTGGCGTCGCACACCAGCCGGCGTGACTTCTCCAACGCCGTGACTACCATCCTCGGCAAGATCCCATCTAACGACTCGGCTGCGGCACGCTGCTCAGGATTCTGAACTGGTTTAATTGAAAATGGCATCCGCGAACGGTGGACTCGGCGTATTCAAGGGTTCAGTCTCGATCGCAGCATTGAATTCGGCTGCGCCTGCTGTGAGTGCTACTGCTCTGTGGTCTTATTCATATGCACCTCAACACGCCGCCTAGCGGACCACAGACAAAGCTTCACTCATCGGCGCGCTCCATTAGTACACCAAAATGCGCTTTCGCAGTTGGTGTGAGTGCCCGTAGTGAGGGTTCCAGGTACCGATGATATTGACGCGGCCGGACGCGCGCTTCCATACCGCAAAACTTGCCCTCCTAATCGAGCCTCGGTAGTGCGGCGCGAGCCATTCCCGACCCTGCCTCATCCCGTATTTCTTTCCGTGCTCACACATCAACACGAGCGAGGGCAACGCCAAGACCAAATGCAAGGGCAACGTCGGCAATGCCAAAGGCAAAGGTGGAAACAATAAAATGGCCAGAACCCTAGCCAGCAATGCTTACGCCCGCGCCAAATGGCTTCGAGAATTTGCTGTTCAACCCTTTCGACCCCGCGCACGTGCACGACGGTGGTGCACCAAACTGGTTGGATTTTGACGGTCTCGGCGGTGGTGTGCGCGATCACGGTTATGAGCACGAGTAAGCGGTACGAGGTGGAACAAGATCCAGAAAACATGAGCGACGCCAAACTCACGTGCACGCGCCCTCAACTGGCAAGCGCGCGATGGGCCAAACACGGCAAAGTTCTGACGACTATCACGTCCCTCTATGCGCACATATCTACATCATCCGTCGCATCTCTCTTCATCTTCACCTCCTCCACCCCCTTCGCCCCCATAAATCCATGTTCCCAACCTGGTATCTGCTCGTCCGGGGCCCTGTTCGCTCAGTCGAGGATACCCCATGCCTTCTGCTTTGGCTGGGTCTCAACTGCCATCGGCCGTCTGACGTCGCTATTGATCGCCTTCAATCCTTACTGTTCTTCTTGCTTATCCCTGCGCATTCTCCGTCCTCGTCCTCACGCTCCGTGTCGCGTCATCCTTACGCCCACACTCGTACACAGCCGTTGTTCGTTGGTCATAAGCTCCCATACGTCGCCACCCACGCTCGTCCAAACACC
This sequence comes from Auriculariales sp. MPI-PUGE-AT-0066, assembly GCA_020744175.1. Taxonomy (NCBI): domain Eukaryota; kingdom Fungi; phylum Basidiomycota; class Agaricomycetes; order Auriculariales; species Auriculariales sp. MPI-PUGE-AT-0066. The sequence continues at coordinate 56,678 of JAGTJP010000111.1, forward strand.
CCTTTATCAGTCGCGTTCACGCTTTCGATGCGGCCCTGTTGCTCGTTTGAGTACTCGTACGCTCATCCGAATCAGCTGAGGTACCATGTGAGTGGCCGATGCATCTGACATTCCCAGCTTGCCCTCCCTGCATTCGGTTCACTTCTTCTCCTGAGATGCAGCCACCTGCCGGTAGGCTTACTGTCCAGCGTTTGCTTCTTGCCTGTGTGCGTGCCAATCATCCACCGCCCTCCACGTACCTGTTACATGCACCTGTTCCCTCCGTCTCGCCTCCCCGTTTCCCGCGCCACATACGCAACGTGTCGTTCGGTATGGTCTGAGCCATGGTCATCTTCAGTCGTCCGCACTCTGGTCGAGGGCCGCCGTCGTGTATCGATATCATCGAGCGATTTGCTAGTCTCGCACGTCCAATGTCCAACTCACGCACCTGCTCACCTCCCGCTTGGAACTTTTCTGGTTTTCCGTTTTAGCCCTTGTTGTCCCACCTTGGACTTCTGTCAGCTTCTGTCCGATGTGGCCACGGAGACGGCGGCAGGTGCAACATGCTGTCATCTGCGTTCGTCATCGTCACCGTCCACCTCGTCCTTTCCCTGTGCACATCGTCGTGCCCAATTCTATCACCAAGCTATGCGACAGCCGCGTGCTCGTTTGCTGCGACTGGTTCTCGGGCTACGTCGTGCCTGCTCTCGGTTCAAGCTCGATCTCGTACATACGTTTCCCGATAAATGACGATTATTTTCTGCAGTTTCGCGAGAACAGGTAGCGCAATCCTAGGATTCTCACAGCAGCGAGTTTATGCATATTAAATAGCCTCAGACTTGTTGAGTTCGTGATCTGCTTGATTAATCCGGCAAAGCCGATGCCGATCCGCTTGTAGATCATATGCGCGATTTGAACAACTAATCCAGAGTATCTCCGGCCTTGCGTCCTCGTGGCGGCATAAAAAAAGTTGAAATGCCAATGCTACGCCCTCAGTAACTGAGATAGTTACGGGTGGTCCTGCGCGCAAGTTACTGAATTTTGCGCATGACGAGCAAAAGGTCGGCTTCCGGCGGAAGCACCACCTTTGACCCACGGGAGAGCATGGAAGGTCACTCTGCACCTCGGCTCTGCCACATCGGACTTAACACTATCGGACACCAATTAATGTTGTGTCCACATTGTGCCGGTGTAACTGTCTAGTATGAACACTTTTAGATTGGCTATATTCGAAGAACTTTTTTTACCCCGCCACCGCAATCTGACCGCGGCGCATACTGTGGGCAATTGTCTTTATTTCTTCCAGGCATCTGCAATCACTCTAGCGGTCGAGCAGCAATTAAATTGTTCTTGGTATTTGGCTGATAAATGCGACAACTACCTGGCATTTAGTTATCAAGTTCATCTAGTTTCAGAATCGTGTCCACTTCATCTAGTTCCAGAGAAAGGGGTCTACCCTGTGCCTTTAGAAAAACGTTTTTCATCACAGAATCCAAAAGGCGGCAACGACAAGCCGCAATCCAGCACCGATTCCAATGGTCCCCGCCACCCCAAGTTTGGTGCCCAACAACGCGCGTCCAACGAACCCGCCCACGAACAACGCGAGTATCGCAAGCGCACGGCTAGGCAGCGCAGGCAGCGGTGCAGTCTGACTTGATGTAGGCGAGGATGAAGCGGGAGATGTCGTTGAAGAGAGCGGCGGGGAAGTTGGTCTGGGTTTGGTAGTTGTCGTTGTTACAGGCCAAAATGCCTTGAGCTTCGGCGCGAGCCATACCGGATCCGAGACGAGCTGGACCCAGATGCTCGTCAGGACTACCGAGCTGTGAGGCAGAACGAGTAGTTAGCGCACAATAATATAGTGAAGTGGGGCTCCTGCGAAAGGAGGGACGGAGAAGACATACGTGGCGAACGCGCTGCCGATGCCCGTAGCCATGACTGCTTGCAGACCCATCGAACAGCTCAGGAAACCCACGACGACGAATCCCGTGGCGTCTCCCCAAAGTGGCGCATCCTTTGAGATAGGAAGTGTATCTGCGAATTCGAAATTCGTGAGCACGAGGTAGGTTGGGAGGATTGCTAAGCCGTGATGCACCGCCACCGGTCTCCTTTGCACTCGCCCAAGCACAGAGCGCGGCTGCCATCGTCAGTAAGGATGTGAGAAGCGTGCCAAGTATGAGCCAGGTGCGACGTTTGGGACCGAACGAGTTTCGCCAGGACGGCTGGCGACCAAACGCGAGGAAGGAGCAGGCACCATGAGTCGGACTGACTGACAATTCCAAAAAAAAACTTCACTTACGGGAGCATTGGCGTCACCATTCGTCAATCTTGCCTCCAAGTTTGCAAAGTGTCCCAGCGCGGAACCGAGGAGGAATGAAAGAAGCGAGCACATCGCCTGTCCATCTGAGACCTGCATATGGTACGGTACCACAGTCCAATATAGAACTCGTAAGCAAACAACTTCTTGCTGAGGTACTAGATTCATACCTGAAACCTGAGCTCTTGTCCGCCGGGACTTACAAGTCGGCCGAGGGCAAGCGACAGCTGGATGGTGTTGCCAGTTTGGAACGCTGCCCACACGAACGCCGTAGTGTACGTCACCGCGTCCGTCTGTGAAAAAAAAAGAGGTGAAGGACGAAGGAGGGCGCATGTCCAGTTTTTAGTGACATTCAACGAACGCGGCGGGATAGGGGTGGGTTGTGAGGCACGTGAGAAAAAGTCAACGCTTTGAACTGAGAATGAAGAGGCCAATGATACGCACAAAGCCTGTCATAAAGCAGAACCCAGCCAGCGGCCAGACCGACCGCTGCGGGTCGACATTGGAACGCAAATGTGCGACCATTCGGGATGTGCGTGAAGGTTTGCGCGGGCTCGGCTGATCGACGGCATCCTGCGTTTCGGCGGTCGGTGCTTCAGTTGAAATCGAGCCCGGCATGAGGCGTAGCGGTGTCGTTAAGGAAGAGTGAAAAGGTCAGGACGAAGAAATGCGGGGCACGCCCCGTTGACAATGCAGTAGCGCGATCGTTTCACGGCAGCCCGTCGCGGAATCGCGCTCTTTGTGCGCTCCGAAAATGCCGACGCATGATTACATATGGCATCCGAGTCGCTCTGCTAGGGAACGGCGAGATCGACCGATATGAATCTTGAATATGCATGGACGCAGTATGACGTATATGGACTATCGTACGAGAGACGGACCACGGGACGTGCGATCATGAATGCCAACAAGTCCGAAGGTGGAAGCCCCTTTATTCGGAAATCTCCGTCTGCGTACGCAATCCTTCGTCTTTAACCATTCAGGAACGCATCACACATTTTGCATCCCTAGCTGTATCACTATCAGCCGCGCCAGGGACCCGACTGGGACCTGGAGATGATCGCGCTAAGGCTCCGTTGCGTGCCAGATGCCCTGTCGATCACATTTGCGCTAGCTCTAATGCATATACCCGCTGATTCTTGGCATGCCGGCTTATATCTAGCTAGCACAACTCAGTACCTGCGCGACCGTCTTTGACCTTTCCCCGTCTCCCCTCGTCTCAACTGAACGCTCTTGGTCGCGCGTACAGTAACATTCACCTTACGCCTGCTCTGGTAGATCAATCCGTCATATCCTTCCTCTATCGATATGCACGTACAATCAGGCACCCACGGAGCTACACCTTTCGACATGTCTGCATCTACACCACCTATCTTGCAAGCCAAGCGGCGACCAAGCCTTCCAATGCGCATCGTCTCGCTCGTCCGCAGCGCCAGCCCATCCACACCAACTTCACCCACACGCTCCGCATTTGCTATCACTACCCCTCCAGCCTCACCCGCATGTTCGACGTATTCCATATCTAGCTGCAGCACGCCCCCTCGACGACTAGCCAAATCCCTGCACCCTTTTGTCCGATACGCGTCGCATCAACGTCTGAGTACGGCACCATCACTCCAGCATCTCGCCCCAACCCAAACCGCGCCGGATCAGGAGCAACTCGCACGAATCAGTCTTGATGACTTTGGCTGCCCCCGGGCCGGACCTGGACGGCCCCGGCGCAGTCGCACAAGCGCTGTTAGCGTCGACCTGTCGATGGCAACAGGACACTTGCGTAGCAGCACTGCGACGAGTTTGAGCGAGATTCTCCTCGCTGCGGCAGAGGTTGGGGAGAGTAGCCAGACCGCGCCGGTCATGTCCATTGACCCGGCGGCGCGTCGCATATCAGCCCCGCAGCCTATATCTGCTTCAGCCACGCCCGCAATATCACAGCCTACACCGGTCTATCCTATGAGCACGGAGGAACGGAAGGCTGCTATCAGAAACTTCTTCAACCTCATCGATGTGGAGATTCAGATGGAGCACGAGACCGGCATCGCGGTTCGAGACGTATGTACGCCCCCTTTCACTACACTACGCTCCTTGAGCTTCTATCTTTCGATTTCTCAACCATGAACAAACTTCTTGCTCGTTCTTACTACATCGTTGATGTATCATTCTGCCGTCTACCTGCTCTTTCATGCTCATCATCGCTTCTGCACCTACCTCCGCAAGAAAACATGACTCTAATCATCTTTATTTCTTCTCAGGCTCGCGCACGTGCGTACGCAGACCCACATGATATTCTGCACGATGTGAGCCCGGCATATCTCGCGCTATGCCACGCCGGCGCGTCCGTCTCTCGCGGACGCCGCAGCACCAGCCCTCGCGCTGTACGGGCCGCCGTCGCAGTTGACGCGTAACTTTTATCCTTTAAATTTCTCTATGTCGGCTTTCGGGTCTACCTGGTCTAATCGAGTGATCAATCCTCGTAATACTTTTGCTTTTCCATCAGTGCACGCTCTTGAACCACACCTGCTTCCGTGCTGCTTATAGAGATCGGACTAGTAACATTTGTTTTATTCTTAGCGCACCCTACCTTGTGCGATATTTTGTATGCGCCACGATACAATAATTGGGGTATGTAGCTGGTTTCCGTATCAATACGCTTGACGCTTGTACTGCATTTCCGACCAAACCCTCATTGCGACCCCAAAATCTCGGGTTATAATGTGATATTTGGATGTGTTTTCAAGCTCATGGTGAATCTGAACAAATAGGGCGATTCGGGTAGATGGACTTGCCAGGATTTGTGGTAAATATGCTACTGCGAAACTGTCACATGTTCAGGTGAAATGTGCATGGATGCGCTCGCGAGAGAAATGCGTCCGGCGTACATTCCCACGACGCGGGCCTGAACACGGCGAGGGCTGGCATCACATGCCGGAGCATGACAACGACCACAATCTCCCCCGGCCGCACCTCTTTCCTCATACTCCCACGCCCTCTCTTAACCATATTCGCTACATCTTTTAATGCGGGAACTGATATTCTGGCGTCGCGCACGACGGGCCAGCGCCGTTTCTCGCACGCGGTATCGGCAATCGTCAGCCTGGTTCTTCCGACTACTCCAAACTCACACACTCCCGGTCGAGACATCTCATTCAATGCTTATCCTAGGTGCGCGTGCTCCATGTCTCTTGAAGCGGTTAGGAGGGAGGAGGCTTGTAATATCTGCGACAGATATGGCAGCACGAGACGTACCTTATTCTGGCAAGCCGCTGTCCTTGGTCTACATCGCCTAGGTACTTTCACACTTTATGCTGTCCACAATCGTCTATGTGTGGTATATTGGTGAGCACAGCGGTCGTTCGCGTCGAGTTAGGACTCGTCATACATCACAGCTCGCCATCGTCCAGCTTCCCCAACCTCGGATTTTATCCTGTCATATATGTGTTCCAGCCCGTTTTATATTGTCTCTCTGTTCGAACGAAGAGCTCATGGACGTACAGGTACAACGAGAGCCTACAGTCGAAAGCATGGCTTTCGGCGTTACAACGAACTACCCAGCCGCTTCTCGGTTGTCGCCAGCGGATCGAGTTAATGATTGACTCGACGGGCCGTCTATGCGTGTTCCTGTACGCACTTCACGCCAGATGATGTGGACAGGACGTGCCGAAACTAGAGTAAAATGCAGTATGAGTATTCATCCAGATCCGGAAATTGCGTCGCATCCTCTGCATTTCCAGGTCGGGGTGTCATCCCGGGACACCTCTTAGATACAATGCCACCCCTCATGTAATGACACCTAAGAGGTCTTGCAGGCTGCACCGCGGTCATCCGTGGTTTTTAGCAGCTTTAAGTACAGATGACCAAATCGTATCCAAGCGCAACCAACTGGTTATTGGCAACCGCACGGTCAGTGCGGCGCCCAGCGCCTAGTCGAGCGACTGATCTCTTGGGCACTGTGTGAAGCATGTGATTGTCCGCACAACCGCAAGGTCGCCCCCGGACCACTCGGGTGGCCCCTCAACCGTGCGGTTGGCGCATCTCCGCGCGGTTGGCGCCTTACAGGAGATGCCCAGGTTTTATATTTATACGTATATTCACAGACCTATATCACTCCTACAACCACAATCAACACAGTTGATCAATCACGACAACTTCGATCGGAGTCCGCGCATTCTAGCGGCGACCTGTACAGGATCCTGCTTCGGGACTCACCGATTTACAGCTTATACTTATCGCGATGCCCAAAGATTCCCATGAGAGGTACACCATAGTGTGCCATCCCTTTTATTCGGAGACTCACTTATTTGCGTTTGAAGCAGTGCCCCATCCCAGCGAGAGAAAGCCCGTGTCAGGATGCAGTTCAAGCGCAGCAAACAGCGTGAAGCTCGTGACGCCAAGAAGCAGCGTGACCGCGAGAGGCATGCAGCTCGTCGGGCTCAGCGCTCAGCTGAACACGCCTATGTCCTGCCCCATCAAGACATTCGAGCCGATATCCGTCACTCTCTAGATTGTGCGGCGCCGGTAGATAATGAGCCGGCACGCTCGCAACGCGTCCCAGTGCCAGATCTACCACCATCTGATTTTGAGAGTCTGGCGAGTGACATCGATAGGGCACTTGCGTCCGACAGTTCGGCGACTGACGACGAGGAGGCCGAACCGGCTACGCGCAGCCTGACGAATACTCAAATCGAGGAACAGAGGCAGTTCCAAAGATACTGTCTCCACTCGTCGCAGGTGCGCGACCGCTGGCAAAGTTATATCTTACCAACACCTTCTCAGTTGACAAACGGAAAATTATTTGATTTCGCTGAGCCGTACGACGTCACCATCCTATATGAAGCCATCCAGGCGGACTTGCTCGGCTGGCGGCTATTCCAGGACATTGAAAACGACAATCACCAGGCATCCTGCTGGACACGCTTTGTCATCTGGGCCCAAGACAACGGCGCAACGAGAGATTTTCTGCTCCGTCTCACGGAGCGCTGCTATGCTATCATTAACACACTGGAGATTTTGGCTCAAGGTGTGTTTCGCCACATAGACGCTGAGATACCCGAGGACGAGGATCTACCAGCCATCGTGGACAGTCTCAGAGATCTCGCCGGCAAGTTGACGCGACTTCTGTGCTCTATCGGCGAGCTGCGCCTCAATATACCTGGAGACTATGTAGCCAGATGGATGAGGTCTAACTGCCTCTACTGGCAGAACTGGTACATTTGACTGTGCATTTTGTAGGGTCTCTACTACAGGCTCAATTTATACAAGACTGTGTGAAACTAACTGGCGCGATCACAGCTTTGAAAATTCATGTAGTGCAGTGCAGCAACCGCTCGTTGTCCACGACTACCACTTGGGTACATGTGGCCACCACTTGGATATCTGCTGCGGCCGCCTGGTTACTTGAACTCACAGCCACCGACCTCCGTCACCGCATGGGTCTGTCACCAACCACTGCGCGTTCAGTGGTGCGGACGTTACCAATCCAGGTGTGCGGAGGCATATTCGCGCGGTGCGGAAGCATATCCACGTAATGCGGAGGCAGTCCACGGCGGGCGGGAGCAGCCCAGCCATGTGCAGAACCATATCCAATCGGTGGGAACACGACTGCACTCGATGGAACAGCCGCACTGGCCTGCATTACATCTCTTCTCGGGAGGCCGGAACTTGAAGTTTTTTCCCTCTGACATGCCGGAAGTACGTTCCAACGAATTTGAGCGCGATCGCGCCTCCGCCCACTACGGTCGACGCGACATTTTAAACGATCTCAGTCATGGAATCGCTCACGGCACATGCCCAGCCTGTGTGGAGCTTTTTGCGATGTGGGGAAACACTTTTATACTAGGCGCTACACCCGCCGAACTTGAGGGCGTCTACGGGCCGTTCCTTGAGGATGTCCAGCAATACTCTCGCCAAGTTTTTGACTTCTGCGTACAAAATCGCACCCCCGCTGAGCGCCAGGAGGCAGAGTCGCAGCTTCGAACGCGGCTCTCAGAGTGCCCACTCGTCTACCACGGCAGTCCTAACGTCGTTAAGATTCATTACGCCCTCAGAGACGCGGGCGTTGAATCTCTTCTAGACAGAGCCACGCGCACCCTCAGTCAAACACTCTCTCAACACTGGTTCCAGGGGCGAGACGCATTCGGTCTTCGCGCTCTGTTCGGAGTATCCGCGACCATCAATATCGGTGCTGAGGTGATCTTCACGGCTGATCCTTCAGCCGCCGTGTCGGCATTGATTCTGCAACTCGCCATTCCCCTTGCGCAACCGCTTGCGTGTCGACTGCTGGTTGCCATGCTCTACTGGCGCCCACGTGCAACTCTTGGCGCCGTCGTAGCACAGAAAGACACATTCTTCCCCGAGGTCTGCCGCCAAATGTGCAGCGTTATTGCAGCTCTCAAGATTCATGACCGCGCCCCGGATCGAGCTCAGTACACCAACTTGTACGAGTTTCTTGTCATGCTGGAGGAGCTCGTCGAGAAGTTGGACGGCCAGCAACTTCTCGCTCGGGTCGCGCTGCCTTCATCCCAGCAGCCGCGTTTCCTCAGTATGCTCACACACGCACGCACAGTAGCCATGGCCAGGGAGCGTCGCAAGATTGACTACGTCGCTGCATCCATCAGTGCTGCGTGCGGGCTTCCATTGCCACTGCATCCGCAAACAGAAGATCTTGGTGAGCGCGCGCTCATCGCCATGCATTCGCCAGGGCTGCAAGTATTCCAGGAGGTCATTAATCGTGCAATTGGCACTCGAATTTGTGCTTTCGCGGGCTGTGGTACCGTCATCGACGACGGGCTTCGTCGCTGTATCGGATGCAAGCTCGTGTCATATTGTGGCAACGAGCATCGGGAAGCAAACTGGTCGCGCCACAAGGAACTCTGTAAGCTCATTCAGCATATCCGACAACGCGCATCTATTAGATCCCCTGATACTTGGATGTTCTTGCCGCCGGCGGCCTTCGAGGTCGCGATGAACACCGCGGCCATCACCACTGAAGAGATTGCGACTATTACATATTGGCTGCATGACGGTTGGCGTGGCCAGAGGTGCGAGCAGCACGCCGATCACTGTAGAGGTACTTGCAATATCAAGCCATGTCTCCGACGCTCACGATCCACCGCAGAAATATCGGCCAACATTCGCATGCTGCTACTGCAGAATGCGGCTAATGAGTCGGTCGCGGCTACAGTCGGCCCTGAATGGCAAGCCGTTGTGCTGTCCCCGAGCGAGTCGATGTAACTTAGCCGAATGTGCTCGAAATCACCACCAACGTTTGAATCCGCACCCATTCCCAACCGCCTGGTTATATACTTCAACTTCCTGGTTGAGCGAGCAGCAGAATCCTAACCGTCTAGGTATAGATTTAGAGCGCGTGGTTGTATTTACTCCCTGTCCGCAACCCGGTGGATGAGATTGCAGCCGCGTGGTGCTCTATTTAGTCAATCCCAACTCAGAAGCACTCACGTGGTGACACAAGCACGCTCAACGGCGAGCCCCTGATTGTCGGCTAAACCCTGGGCCGCAGATCCATCACCGCATGGTTGACACATTTTGCTGTGCTGAGCGGAGGAATATCCAGTCGTTTGTGGCCAAATCCACCTGGTCAACAGCAGCGCGCAACAGACTTCCTCCGGTCAGAGTGCACAGATGCATGCGTCGAAAAGACATAAATGGAGGCACGGGGATGTCTGGTTGACTTCCGCTTTTCTGTCTTTCACCACTTTTTCATGACGCGTGGCCTGAAGCTCTCAGTTTCCCGCGGTCGGGGCGGAAAACCCCGTCGTCCAACCTCAGACACCAAGACCCATGCGCTCAGTGTGCTCAAGCCGATGGGCGATGCTCCTCCCGAAAATGCCCCTCAGCCTAGTTTCAAGATTCTTATCAAGGTACCTACGCTACAGGTAAGTGCTATACTTTTCGGGGCCTTCCGGTACCTTAACAATATTCAGGCCGGTGACTCGACGACGACAGCAAAAAAGAATGACAGAAACCATAAGAGGGTTCGTCTGCCATTGCAGTCCTCACATTGATCCTCATGTTATTTAGCACTCGCCTGGCCCGTTGTACGATTACGAGGATCCTGACTTTGAAGAGGACAGCCCGGAACTGGAATCGTCCAGCCCAGCTGCTCAAAAGGTAAGCCACGCTTGTTTCGAATTTCTAGATGCTGATGATAGAGCAGACTGTCGCTCAGAAAAAGCGACATGTTCGCTACGTCGATGACCACGACAACTCGCCTGGGCTGGTTGACGCACGTATATTCCTTTTATTTCAGAGTCACGAAGTATTGACCATCGCAAAGCTCCCCGACTCTGTGGGTGAGACCAAGATCCCTTCAACGGTGCGTTTCGCGTTCGAGGTCTATCGTTGGGTCGCTCAATTTGCCACCCCGTCGTAGCGCAAGGACCACGTACTGCGTGGCGGTCATGGATATCGCTGGGAGCAAGTCTCCTCCCATCGACGTGGCGAAGAGGGCGAGTTCTGGAAGCATGTCGACAAGACCTCTGATCGCCACGCGAGGATGCTGGCGCGCAAGAAAGCTGGTACGGAATCCAATGGTTAGTCTCAAGTTGTTGTATAGTCGCCGTTCATCAAGCCATGTCTCGCGCAGATCAATCGCCGGATTCGGTCGGCCAACAGGAGCCTATACGTAAGTGGATCGGTGTAACGCAGATCCAGACTCAAGCCGAGTTTCACGTTCTCCAGCAGCTAACTTGCTCGTCACCGACCGCCCTGCTTCACCGCAGCCCAAGACCTTCATCGAGGCGTGCGCCGATGTTGCTGTTGATAGCACGTATGTAGAATCATCAAGTCGTCATATCTTTCGCTGACCATACTTCAGACATGACGCAACCGACCATTCCGGTGGGCCTGCAGAACACGCTGACGCCCAAGGTGTGTGATGTGTTTGCCTCTACATTTATTGCATATATCTCACACCACTCAGGCGTGGAACTGAGTGCAAGTACTCAGCCTGGCGCCAGTGCGGACGGCATCCGATTAGGTGAGTTCTTTTGTCCGAGTCTACTTCTCATTACTCATTTGGCCTCTTAGGCTCTAATATTGGTACTTTCTACTGCCGCGTAGCGAGTTCTAATTCTAATTAAAACTGCAGGTAACGACGGCGCGGACGACGACGAAGACGACAGCAAGAAACCACCCCGACACCTCCCATCCGGTCACGAGGTGCCAGCTATCTATCTTGATGATGAGGAGGACGATGAAAATGAGGATTCTGGGGCCATTACGGCGGATGTCCTGTTCGACCCCGTCACCGACCACCCTTATGAGCCTGTCCTCAGTACATCGAAGTCTCGCGCATTTATTGAAGATCTCTTCGACAACTTCTCGTTACACGACCCGCAGGAAGACGATGAACTTGAGCTCACTGCAGCAGCGCGTCCCGAGGGTGGTTACGCCAAGGGGCCACTCACCAACGAGGCGCGTGACGAGATTGACGCGATCCGCAAGGTGATGGAGAGAGATCTCGCCGCAGTTGCCGTCAAATACAAGAAGCCGCCCCGCCTCGTCGTGCGTCAGGCCAGGCAAGGTCTCCCGGGGGGTCGCAGCTCGAACGCGTCCAATCTCTTCTCCAAGAAGTGGTCTTTTGAGAATCCGAAGCGCCAGGGCGGTGCGCAGTCTTGATTACACATTTGCCCGAGCCATCTTTGACTTTCCTTCTATCAGAGTCCTTTGCAGAGTATCGCCAGCGGTTTCTCGCTGCCTACAGAGCCATCCGCCCTACTACCGACCAGGACATGGACAAGTTCAAGAGGGAGCTCATCGATTGGAACCAGAATTACGAGAAGGAGCATGCCAAAGTCACAGCTGAAGAGGGAAACGGCTGGAAGATCATGCTTCAAGCGCGACTTGAGTTTGAAGAGCTAGTAAGTGCATTTCCGCCCACGTCTGACGCGCTTGGTGCCCACAAGTACACTACAGGCATATCACTACTATAGCATGCACGATATTGCCGTTTTCGGCGGTTTGGCGAGCCTTCGCCACGGCGATCACAACGCCCAGCGTGCGCAGTCGCTCTTTTCCAGCGTACCAGCTACCAGAAAATGGCTAGAGCAGCAGGGCGCTTCAATTGTAACCGCCTTGGACCAGTTTCGCTGGGTTGCCATGTACGTTTGACCTGAGTTCGGAGCGCATTGTATCAGAGCTAATTGAACACTGCAGTGGTCATCAACAGGGCGAGAAGGCGGTTAGGGACTACCGCCGTGATGAAGTCGAGAACGTTCTCCACGAGCGTACTGGTACAGTGGCCAAGGCTGCCATTCGTACAATGCTGAAGCATTGGTGTTGTATGTCCATTATCTCACCTCCATTTCCTTCATTGTGACTGACTATGGCCAGCAAATTCCCTCGGTGTCGCGTACACGGTCGCTCCCTGGGCCACCTTTTTTTTCGACTTGATCAACGCCCGCAAGGTCGTCAAGGGCTGGCCTCGCGGGGTCGATCTCATTCTGCCCGGAGGCTACATCGTCGAAGTCGCGCCCCAACGACGCATTTTTTGGAAGCACTGGGCGCGTCAGCAAAGGACCCAGGAAAAGACACTAGAAGGTGACGATGATCCGCCGCTCGAAGATGCCAGGATGATTCGTTGCGAGCCTCTCAACCCTGGTGCGAGCTATCGGTTCCACCTCACCCGAGAACATAGCTGACGACCCATACTATAGAACAAGTCGAGACACTGTTAGACCTTGCGCGTATCTCAGAGCATGCATCTATTCCTCTTTGGGTTGATGAGGACGGCAAAGTGCTCGTCAGCTATGGTGATGCGTTGCCATATGCAGCACTCCGGTCCCGACCTCCCCAGTACCTCAGCAAGCAGGAGGCCAGCGGAAGGATTCAGCACTACTTCGATAGATTATCTATGAAGGTCGCGAGCAAACCCATCAAAGCACCGGCGCGCTGTAGCCCATTTACCAATGCGCTGGACCAACCCTCCCCGCCAGGTGGATCTACTACCGACAACGTTCAGTCAGCGCTTACTCCAGCCACGGCTCCCGATCCATCAACCAGCAAACGCTCGCTGGACGATGCACACTTGGCAGACATTAACCCTGTCCATGCTAAGCGATCTCGTACTCTAGACGATCGTCAAGGCGCAGCGAAACATCGTGGGTCTGGACGTGCACTGCGTGCTAAGGGTACTCGCGGTGATAGTCGTGGTGGTGGTCGAGGTGGCGGTCGAGGCGGTAGACCTCAACAAGTCGGTGGTGGTGTGCAACAACTTGTACGCCAACCTGCGGTGTGGCCGAAGCAGGACTTTCTCGACATCGACACACATCACTTCGATCAACAGTGGTTCACCAATCAGCCGCAGTACGATGTCCAGCAACACCACAGCGCCGACTATGCCGATGATCAACTGCAGTACCCCGCCGAGTTCACCGATGACCAGCAGCAGTACGTTGCTGATTATACCGCTGATCAGCAGCAATATCCCGAGCACGACCAGCAGCCGCTACAGTACAGTGACAACGAGCAGTACGACGGGTACCAGCCTGACCAGCAGTACGACACGCAACGCGACTCGTTCGACCAGATTGCGTACGAAGATGACGCACCGGAGTCTCAGTGGGGTGGATACGCGCAGAGTTGGTCCAACGACACGCTGGCTTACCTGCAAGATCGTCCGTACGGGGCAACTCAGAACGTTGGATACGGCGCCACGAGGTCGGGACCGTCGCGGCGGCCATTCATGACTTCACAGCGCGGACGACCCGGCCATCAGCACCCTGCGCGTGCAAACCAACAAGTGCCATACCGTCAGATCCAGCAGCCGCTTCCGAGGGCTCGCATGCCAGCTCCTCAGCAAGTTAGGTCAGCTCACATGTCGCCCCCTCGTCAACTTCGCGTGCCTCCTCAGCAACCTCGCGCGCCCTCTCAGCAATTCCGCCCCCAGCCTCAAAGGCCACGTACGCAGCTTCAGCAGCCTCGTTCGCAACCTCACCAGCCGCGACCACGTCTCGTCGGCGGCGGTACCAGAAACCGGGCTGGTAAGTCCGATGTAGCGCGACGCCTTACATCTCACGTTTCACTCCACATTAGGTGCAAATATCTTCGACATGGCCGCTGAAACGACCGATCCTATTTCTGCAGGGCAAATGCGGGCAGGATCGATGTCTGGGGTGCCGGTACTGCCAGGTGGGCCGATGGGTACCTCAGCCACTGCACTCGTCCCGAACCACCAGGCATTTCGGAACGACAACAGTCAGATAGGACACAATGGTGCGTTTTCTCGCCAATTGCAGATCAACTTCGCTTACATTTATACAGCATCACATGGAACATTGTCAATGGGTGCCCAGTTCAATGCTCTAAGTACGTGCTCTTTCATTCACTCTTCAATAATGACGATCTGACCTTTCAAATAGGTCCAAACATTTCAATGGCGCCTATCTCATTGGGAGTGACCGCGTCGCCAATACCTGGTGCTCAGCCATCTACGTCCAACCTTATCCATGCTGGAGCGGCGGTTAACCTCCCTGGCTTGTCGAACATGTTCGATGCGGGTGTTAACGATGATAGTTTCAGTTCTTTTTCGATGGAGCCATCCCCTGCGCCAAACAGCTATGCGACTGACGATGGACAGTCGGCCGCGAGCACCAGCTGGGACCCCATCAATCTTAACATGTAGTTCAGTAGAACCAATAATAAATGTTGAAATATCTTATCCAAAGCACGAAACTAAGTTGGTTATAATTGATCTGAGACATCAGGCGCACACGCTGTAAGAGACGGCAGTGTTCAGGTGAGCTTCCCGGCACGCTCGCACCAAACTAGCTTATCGCACACTTGTGATATTTTTGACCTGGAACACTTCTCAAACATGTTCCCAAGTGGGATTTTGCTAATCAAGTAGTATTAAATTACTTGTAGGTCAGTGTAATGCACATGTATGACATTGTTGTATGTTCGGGGTGCGCGAGCGGGACTGCTCATCTCGGGCATTCCTTATGACACCGCCCCACTCGCCCCGCTGCTGAGATAAATCTTGGTAAATTAAATCAGCTCTTAATTAATCTGTGCGATTGATGCGATTGATGCGTGGCTCAGACGACGCGAAGACGCATGGCCAGATGTTCGAGTGAACAGTGGTGCCTGCAGATACTTCTACTCAATCTCCCTTTCGGGTGCCCTACATTCGCCAAACAGTTTACAAAGCACGTTCCCATGAAAAACATCTCTTCAGAAGTCTATGCTATAAATAAAACCTCGTGTCAGTTTGTATACGAGCCGCGGCGATGTGTTCAAGTGTTCACCTCTTCGGTCTTCTTCAAAGCCGCGCCTGCTTTCAAGGTTGCCCATTGCAGCACCTTAATGCAGTAGTCAATGGCGGCGTTCACAGGTACAATTACTCTCACTCATCAGTTTGACGCTTGCAGCGCGAGCCTTTGGCGCGGCAGCACCGGATGACTGCTTGTTCGGGATGGCTGCAACATTCAAACCTACACCTGATACTGTGTGATTTCCGGCATGCTGTCGTAGACTTCTGAATCAACACCTGTTCCTATACAGCTGAATATGTGAATAGTCCGTAAGTATAGGTAATATGTCCCACAGGACGACAGAAGACTAGTGGTGTAGTGTTCCGCGCAGAGATAGCTTGCACCTGCAGATCGATGACATACCTGTGTGTAGATGCATCATTAAAAGATTCAAAAACCCTAGTTCCTGGATACTAATCAGCAAGGATAATCCACTTACCTGGGTGAAATATGTTAGGTGTTCTCCAGTGGCAACCAGTGGCATGTTCGCAGCCGGCCAACACACCTTGAGCGTCATATGTGTACCCAAAGCAATACGGTGAGATATTCATTAAAATTAATTATATGACGCGTGAAACATAGCTTCGATCCGAATTTGGATACCTGAGGAGGCCATCTCGTCGAGACTAAAAAGGTTGTAGCGAGAGTGGCGGACAAGCGGCATTTGGTCGGACCAAATGCGACGGATCAAATGCGGCTCCGGATGCATATCCAGGTGGTTATGGCTGACGAACGCTGGTTGAATCGAGGAAATTCATTGAAAGTCCGCCATCGCGGACCTCTCTCTATTATACAAGCTACAATGCGAAAGTTCGCTCGTCGACGGACGCACAAGAAGAAGCCAGAAGTCGCGGAAGCAGTGCGCAACGAGACGACTGGCGACAGGCGTCCTGCACTCCCGCTTACGCTGTACAGCTTCACCGATACTGCAATAGTCAAAAAGCCGCGAAATCTTCCAGGTCTTCCGCGCATTCCTACCGCGATCCATGTTCCGACTGCGCTACATATCTCTCGCGGCACGGCGTATGTACAGAGAGAGCCACTGCCGGCCACACGCTTTCGTGGCGCAAACGCTTGGAACGTGCTATGGAAAGGAGAGACTATGTCGACAGTGAAGCTCGAGCTGGATGGTACGGCAGAGCGCATTCTCGATTTTGACGATGGCTTTCAACCGGACGAGCAAATGCGCGGCGCCGACATCAAATTATCCAGACATCAGCGACGGCGCACAGCACAACATTCGCGATGGGTAAACGATGTCCTGCCGTCCTTAGTACCAATGTATCTATCATACATTCACGGTATGCCAATCTTGGTACCAACGCTGGATGATTGTCGATGTGAGACACGGGGGAGCGTCCTGAACATTGAGCTGGCATGCTGGGATCGTGAGCGTTTCAGTTTGCCAAGTATTGTGTGCGCGCTGACTCATGGCTAATCTCTACTTGAAGATCTACGTTCCGAAGTCCTTTTCATCTGTGGTTGTCGTCCGGCATGGCTCCAGCTGTTGGCTAAAGGCTTCTTCCCTTGCGCGCCAGTCCGGCCAAGCATGGCGTTCAGTTTCAAATTGTTGACATGGTTTGCGTGCATGTCGCTTCACATAGCACCTAATCTAACAGCCTGGTCGAATGCCCTGAGAGCGTTTTGGTCAAAGTTTAAGCTGTACACTCAGCATGAGGCGAGCACGATCGGTTTATAGCTAAGTAATTATTGATCAAGTCGCGATAGAACGATTTTCGCAAGCGACTGGCATCGGCATCTCAGTGGTTTGAGACCCTGGAAAACCTGAAGGATACCCACGTCTCAGAGCAAGTCAGCGGTAAGAATTCAATTAAATGTTTTATTTCTCTGAAAATACCCTAGCCGCAGCCGCGAGCGAGGTGACACGACAGCCAATGCCAACTGAGACCAAGCCAGATCTCCCACTACGGCCGAGTATTAAACTGCGTAAGGCATGTCCTCTCTGCTTTGGAGGACCGCGGCCGGAGCTGCAGCATACAGAGTACGGCCGCTGGTTTGGTCAATGTATACTGTGTTGGCTCATGGTGTGGGCAGTGCTCACGTCATCATTTGCCTCGATGCGAACTTCCAGCAAAAACGCCGAAAGTCGAAAAACGTGGACCCAAGTACCACGTATCAGCCAACAAGCTTCCTCGGTACGGCCAAGCTTGATGCCATGGAGTCTGAGGTAGAAGCCCGGCGAAAGAAAGCCCCAACATCCGACCGGCCGTCCGCGTCGACCACGATTCTGACGGACGACGTGCTAGATGAATGCGAGGCATCATTTGTTGCTGCGCAAGAAAAGGTTACCAAGGCGTCCAAGAACTACTATGCTGATACCGGACTGATGGCGCTCTTGTGCCGCCACGACAGAGTTCTGTTTCTTGCAAACATGACGACCCCCGGCGAACGACAGTTCACCGCTCTAGCCCTGTTGAACGAGCTTGACCAAAATATACCGGATAATTGGCACGTGGGTGTCCTATACGACATAGGGTGTCAGCTGGCTCGATCGGTTGAAAAGGTCAGTATTGTTCTGGAAGGTATGTTAGCGATGAACTCATCGACGGCGCAGCACAACTTCATCGATCATCTGGCCCCGCGTGTCATATGGGCAGTGTCTGTATTCCACGCGTACGGACACCAATGGGCTTGTCAGCTTGTGTTTCACCCACGGAAACGCAAAGGCTTCGGGTTGTCAGACGGCGAAGGATGCGAGAGGTTCTGGAGCGCGATCAGACGATTGATCCCAGTGCTTCGTGTCACAGGCGTAAGGTTTGATCATTATCAAGTATATTATAGACTAAATCAAGCGCAGGAGAACCGGAGAAGGTTCATACTAGATCGTCAGATTGAGTTCCTCGACCATGACAGCAGGTGGAGATGCGGCGAGTGGATAGCTCGAAGATACAACGACTGCGAGCAGCGAATGATTCACGCCGAAGGGACACTGAAGCAGCTGGACATCAGCGAGGTCGATATCATCAAGGAGTGGGAGGCGCAGCTCGAGTCACAATTGAAAGAAAAGCCTCGTGCGTCGCAATTCACCAGTTGTTCTGGATTCATGATCTAACCTGTGGTTGGTAGGACAATCGAAGGACGCCGGAGACCACGCACTTGGCGAAATCGTCGTTCAGCTCGGGCGGCTGGAGGAAATAGCGGCGGAGCTGAAGATAGAGAAAGCGAAGATGGGCAAGCTAGCGCAGAAGAAGTCCGCACGCGAGGTCAATGCATTCGCCGGTGTCATCGACAGGCTCGAGTCCGAGCGGTCAACGGTTCGAAGGCAGGTTCAGCAAGCCACATCAGACCTGGGAGTAGTCAACAAGAGAAAACTGGACGAGTTGCGAGGCGATGCGTATCTCACGGCGCGGATAAATGCTCGCGCCATGCGTTCCAAGATTCGTGCAGCTGTGGTTGCGCACAAGTTCGAACGCGGTCGGTTGGAACGGGCGTATCGGCGACAGATTCTCGGTGCGTTGACTGCCACAGGGTTATGAGCCAACTTGACAAATGCTTCTTGATGCAGATAATAAGGAGCACACTCAAGCTCGCGACGTTGTACAGAGGGGCAGTAAAGGGATCACTGCCGACGTTCGACGCTACAATCTGCTGGTGAAGCAGATCGACGATCTTATTCGCAAGCGTGCAGTACCAAATCGTCGAATCAAGGCCCCACGGGCGTTGGATGCAAAGAAACTATTTCGCCTTGACGTGGACGATGAGATCTGGCAGGAGGATCCAGGGCTTGGCCCGCAGGAGGAGGGACCTTTACCACGATGGCAGGCGGACATGGACATGCAGCAGGCGATTGTCGCATACCTGACGAAACAGCGCTGTCGCGAGGAGAGAGAGCGCTTGATTCAGGAGATGCGCGCACTATGGGTTTTCGACTCAGAAGAACAGCAGAGGCTTTTGCGGGCAGAAGCGGCGATACAGGGTGAGAATTGGTGTTTTAACACTTTGGACTACTGACACGAGAGCAGATGTGAGCGTAAAGGCGGCAGTGCGTGAGTTGGCCACGGAGCTACAGAAGATGGCACACAAGTGGAAGAAGGACTTGACACGCTGTCATATCGGGATGGCGATAATTGTGGGTCATATCGATGAAGTGTCGACTCAGGCGGGGCACAACCAATGCGACGTCAAGATGGATTCAGATGAGGAAACCAATGTGACGAGTGCCACCGACGACGAAGGGGGGATCGACGACATCCTGGAAGCGCTCACAAGTTCAGATGGCGGGCAGAGCGGAGATGAGGACAGAAGCAAGAGTGCGGCTGCAGACGAGCAGCATAGAGGTATGAGCTTTGATGCTGTTGACGCAGAGGAAGATTCGGGTGTGCGCGTGCCTGTCGTGGACGCAAGTACGGGTCGCAAGAGAGCTTGGCCAACAGAGTCTGCAGATGAGGTGGGACGGGTATGTGGGCGGTTCGACTGCTTGGGCGAGGATGTATCAAGAATCTCTCGACGTACAGCGTGGATGAGCGGCCGAGGACTGGCAGTCTTTGCAGAATACTGTTGGCTCCAACTGGACGACAGTCGACGAGCCGCTGTCGGCCATCTCGACGCCGAGTTTCCGTGGGTGCTCATGCGGGCTGTAGACGCGCGATCTATTGGTACAGAAACCAGTCGGAAAGACGAGGAGTGGCTGGTGAAGCGACTGAAAGAGGTGCGCAGATTCAGCGATGCTGAACGCGAGCAGCTGATTAGCACGTCCAGCTTCCAACTCCAGCGACCGCCGAGCTGTGGTTGGTGATGGTACACATTGAAGTTCCTGAGCACTGGTGTCTCTTAGAGTTGAACTGGCCGGCTCGAGAGTTGCGACTCTACGATAGTTTCTCCAAGTCCTCTGGATATCCGGAACGGGTTAAAGTGCTTGGATCTGCGCTTCTGTGGCTCACGCACGACTCACTTGACAAATCTGTCAATGTCGCCGAGTGGAAATGGGTCTCAGAGCAGGTGAGTTTATCTAAAGAGGCGGCGCGTGGACGCTAACACGTTGATAGCGGCCAATAAGACAATCGAACGGTTACGATTGTGGTGCATTTGTGGCTGCTGACTTGTTCTCAATTATGCACAGCGGAACTCCAAGCGCTAAGACACAGCATGAGATTGGAGGTTGGAGGACAGAGATGGCGTCGTGGATACGCTCGTTGCCAGCATCGCAACCGCTACGGTCGAAAAAGCAGAAGTCGTAGTAGCACGGAAATGTAGCACGATTTGAGCACGGAAATGTAGCACGATTTGAACCAGGTGGTAGATAATTTGACATGTTGACCGTGTGGTTGATAAGTGGAGAAGGCGAGAGTCTGGCGGATTGCCGCGTGGGTACACTGCAAGGACAGCAATGGCCCGGTGGGTGGAATGTGCGCCCGCGTGTTTAGAAATGCAACCACTGGTGACATCCAGACCGCTAGAATCGAGACCCACTGGTTGTGAATTCGGACAGACGACATGCAGAGGAGTACGAGTGACAACCACATGGCTGTGTTGCGGGAACTGGGGACGTCCAGGCGGTTGGGACCGATATCCGCGTGGTCAGAATTCCTGGGCTCGGGACCAACCGATACCCAGACAGTTGAAAAACCACAACCAAATGATGAATGGTAACCAGGAAAAGCAAGCGACTGAAGCTAAATTGAGCCCTCAGAGCGGAGTTGCTAGAACGTTTTCCTCATACTCTGGGTGCGCCGAAGGATGTCGATAGTCAGCGCCGCTCTTCCTTTAGAGACTTGGGGCGAGATTTTGCGACGTGTTGGTCAGATTGACCTCGTACAGGCATACGAAGATGTACTGCACATGTCTAGCAGGCCAAAACACGTCTCATGGCCGCGGGTTCAAGCGGTCTGCAGGAGTTGGCGCACTACGGCGCTAACATGCCCGGACCTGTGGCGTGTCCTCAATCTGGACCTTGAT